>BPLQ01010198.1:0-22680 GCA_021605075.1 Caerostris darwini
TATATATTATATGTTATGTCTACTATATTACATACTGAAAATTTTTTTCCTTAGAGAATGTGCTGGGTGTGTTCCCTTAAATCCACCTGAAGGAGTTGCAGCAGGATAGTTCGTTCTGTAGAAAATTACATATTTACATTGTGGACTAAATAATAAATTAATAATTTAAATGTTGTTTCTTGTTTGTTTGTAATTATAAAATGACAGAAAATCATTTTTTTACTCTGGTACTATAACTAATTCAGATAAAAAAATAATATTGTAATTCTGGTATCATGCAAAAGAAAATATGATAAAATAAATGCATTACAATTTTTCTATCTCTCCAATAATACAAAGAATGCATAATAGATTATCTTTTTTATATGATCTTAATAATATGTATCTCAGAAAGCCAAGTAAAAAAAAAACATTAATTGAAATTTAAATACGAATGAGAACTAATTTAAATATTTATTGCAACTATTAGCACAATGCTTTTTAAAATTTATATTTATTAATTCCTTTTTCGATTCAATGTTCTTTCGGTAATTGCAATCTTTATTTTATAAAACTTTCTAATTTAATAAAAATATTGCTTTTTTCAGAAAGTTAACAAATCCTGTTATTTCAATTTATGAAAAAAAATAGCATAGTTTATGTAGTTGATAATAAAATAATGTCGTTTAATTGGGAATCAATGATGGCTTGTAATCGTGTAGGCATTGAACCGATAAGATTTTGTGTGGCATTTGATGCTATTTCAGACCATACCTGCAACAAAGTATTATTGAAGTATTCTTTAACTCATAAATTGTATTTTCCAACACTTATGTGACTTTAATTCCGTACGTGTACAATGATATTCAAATATAATGATTGAAGACAAGCACGGAGCTGCGCAGCTGAAAGAGTCATTCTTCGCTGTGAGTTTTTGGATCGTTGCTATACTAAAAGTTCTATTCGCTTCTAGACTGTAAACAGATGATGGCAAATAATCTACAATAATAAAAGTTAATTTCTCAACACAGTAGCCGAGAAGGACCCTCAAGATTCCCCCACCACCATATTTATTTACAAGAACGAATTTTATGAACTTTTTTTGTTTTTTGTGCTCACCAAATGTTGCCACATCCATCACTTCCGAAAACATTACATTTACTCTCATCGGTTAAAAGGACAGTTTTCCCTCAAATCAAAATCCTTATGGATATATTATCCTTTGCAAATTGCAGTCTTTTTCTTTGATTTACTCTGGATATGAGGTGTTGTCCTTTCTGGGATTCTGCCTTGAAATCCTTCAGAAGAATTGGTTGTCGACTCAATACATTCCGTTGATTGATGACAGAGCAATCTCGGATTTAACTCCTTTTATCATCACTGCTCAATCACTCCATATACTTGACTATCTTCTAGAAGGTTTGTTAAAAGTTGGTATTTTCGTAATTCCTTACAATTCTTTAGACAATAGAACCATTTTCTCCAAACCTTTAACGTAAATTTTATTATTTGCTGACTTAGAGCCATTTTAAATCCAATAGTAACAACGCAAATTGCTTAATGGATACTCAAAATTACATTTTCATTAATAACTTGCAATGTTTTTTGCCTTCCAGCTTAAATGATAGAGAAATTGCGTTACTAAAGCCCTCCCGTATTTAGATGTGACGTCAATTTTACATTTTATTTATTATTATTATTATTATTACTGCCTATTCTGGAGAGGTTTGTCATCTGGATTTGGTTTTATCACTTACTTTTATAGTATAGTGTTTAACTTGCAAAATTTAATTCTGGTGATCTCATTTAAAAAAGAAGAGTGGAAAATGAAAAGAGGTTTTTTAATATTCATTCAGTTAGTTTTTTATATTTAAAATAATTTAAGATGAGATCAAAACATTTATATACAATTTTATAATTACAATTCAATGTAAGGATAGAAAACATGATGAAATTAAAAAAAATAAGCTGAGTATAAAAGTAGACTATTATTGTAGAATAGTTTGATGATATTTTTCAGATATTATTTCTAGAAATATGGGTGCCTGATCGCCGAGTGGCTAGCACTCTGGCGCTTTGTACCACAGGTTTTGGGGTCTAGTCCCGGGGTGCCATGGATTCCGCCGGTGTTCGGAATCCACTTTAAACCGTAGGTCCCGGTCTAACAGGATCGTACAGCATTGCAGGGATATTGTTACTTCGCTTCCGTAGCTTATCGTCAACCTACACGAGCCTCCTGGCTAGTGCTAAGTGAGTAACGTCTGTGCAGCCAATGACTTAAGGCATTAAAGACAACTGACTAAATATTTACCAGCTGCATTAGAAAAAAAATTTCTAGAAATGTTACAAAAAAATTAATAAGGTACTTTTGAAAGACAATGAATAAAAATATAGGGGCCTGCTCTATAGCTCCTAAATATATGCCTAGCTCTCTGCACTCGGTACAACAGGGTTTCAGGTTCGAATCCCGGCGATGCCATGGATGTTTGTAGTGGTTCGGAATCCACTTTGAACCATTCCGGTCTAATAGGAACGTAGAGCTTTGTGGGGATAATGTGACTAGTGCCCGTAATCCATCTTCAAGCTACATGTGCCCCCTGGATAGTGCTAAATGAGTAACAGTGGTGCAACCCTTGCTTATGGCATAACGATAAACTGTCTATGTATTGCTGGTTGCATTAGAACAACAAAAATTATAAATATTCCGTATTTAAAATTAATTTTCTGTTTACTTTATAAACATGGATATCGTCCAGGAGAATATCAGCTGTGTGCATGTAGTATTTGCCAGCTTACATGCATGCAAATTCTTGCCAGAATAATATTTTACCATTATACAATGTGATTAAAAGGAAACCTCGAAAACCACTATACATCAATATTCTTATGATTTACTATAATACCGATACGCTGTTTACTGTCAACGTGCGCAGCTAGCATGCTGGAGGACCGAGGTTCGAAGCCGCTGGCTGAACTATTGTAGACAGTGCTTTCAGGGAGGAGCCTCGTTGGCGATTGTGGCAATATGTGTAAAGCATTTCGCATCCGTAATCGGGTTGCCTGGTGTGAATTTTCCGCATTGTCTTCCCTACAGGGCAGTCTCTCCTAAAAGTCCTCGATTAAAGCACTGTCCTCCACTCAATCACAGTCGAGGAGCTGTTCTTGTTGTGCATGAGGTCCACTGATGCTCACCTAACTGGTAGGGGTTTTCATAGCCTTAGATACGGGGTAGTGAAAGGAGGAACGATTTATTATTTATTTATTTTAAAATAAAGTAAGAAATTGTCTCACAAATTGCACATTTCTGACAATATAATAATGTCTTACATTTGTAAACTTATTTTATGTTAAATAATAAAAATACTCTATTTACCGAACAGAATGTTTTTCATTTTACAAACAAATTGATAAATATATCTTAAAATGTAAGGACGCTGCTTTAACTGAAATCAAATTATATAAAATTAAGTCTACAAACCATCCAGTCTTGTCAATGTTTAAACGAAGACAAATAATCTTCTTTCATGAAATAAAAATTATAGTTTTTTTTTTGAAATATATTTTTACGGTAATTCAGAAGTTTAACCACGCAATTTTATGTCCCAATTTAAATCTGGTTAAACAAAACGTTAAATTTCACTCCGAAAGCCTTAAAGTTCTTCATTTTACAAAACACTTGTCGAGAGTGACCTTTTCTTTCAAATGTATTTTGAATAATTTGACATAAAACTTTTGTTTAGGGAATTATATGTTTCTACGTGATTGCCATGTTTAATTTCATAATGTCTTTTTTGCGTTATTATTTTTAAGAAGAGTAAAGAGTTCACAGCGGCCTAAATGGCCGAGTGGCTAGCGCTCTAGCTCTCAGTACCACAGGGTTCAAGTCCCGGACGGTGCCATGGATGTTTGTAGTGGTTCGGAATCCACTTTACGTCCAGTCTATCATAACTGTAGAGGGTTGAGCTGACAACCCTGAACCGTAAGAAAGAAGACATCTCATGTTTCGAAATCTGCCAGTGGGCAGCCGGCTTGGCCCACCATGGGGCTGTTGCGCCAATGATGATGATGATAAAAGAATTAACAATATTTGAAACTTAAATATTTTTCTTTTCATGAAAAGTTCCATTCTTACTAAATATTATATTTAACAATTTAGGTTATCTTACTTTTTGTTTAAAAAAAATATCGAAACCTAAACAGTTATGACAAAGTCATAGTAGCATTCAAGTGCACTCATTCCTCGAAATAACCTAGTATCAGCCTCAAAGTCGGAAAACAAATTTTCGCATGAAATGGGTTGTTGATTTTTACGTTGAGTGAAAAGCGTTACTAATGGACAAGCACAGTGCTGTGCTTAAATTCACTTCTGTGCTGCACTAAAATTGTAACGCCACAACCATAACATAACGCATATCAAAGATTTCCGCTCCTGACTTATTATTTCTCCTCTTGGCAACCCTTTTGGTTCCCCCTGTCTCTTCGCCAAATTCAAATGAACTATTTATTCTCTTCCTCTTGAACCCTGGAGCATAAGCCAACCCCACAGGCGGAACTTTAAATCTGCTTGTCCTCGCAAGCTCTCTCCTCTTCTCGCCAATTAACCTCGCCAACCTCCTCTTCTCGCCGCCTCTTCTGCAAAATTCAATTACTCCATTTGTGAGCTTTCGGGATTATTCCTCCCATCATGGCATTAGAAAAAAGGCAGAACCTGCACCACAGAAACGAATGCACGTGCGATATTCTGCAAAATTTTATCGCTTGTTGACCAATTTTAATGTATTCAGCTTTTTCGTTCACGGCTCTGAATTGTATTGAATCTTAATTGTACTCTAATCATTTTTACTATAGATTCACTTCTGCAATTTTCTGATAAATAAATATTCCCCTTATGAAAGAATATGCGTTTATGGTATATAGATATAGATGTGGTTATGATATTTGATTAAGATAGTTGGATTAGAATCGAAATATTTTGAACCATGTTTGGTGCTAGAATGCAAAGTGGTACACAAATTACCTTATATAACTCAAGGTCATTTTTCTATATAACAGAATAAATATAGGACAAATATATAACTGCGATTTACTTCTGGAATAAAAATAGGACAAATAGAACATGTTTTATTAGTTCGATGCAGAAAAATGACATGGTAAATCAGTAAACTATAAACTTACTTCTTTGAATTTGAGGAAGAAGATATCTTCCCACATATCCACCACCCTCCAAGGCGTTCGTCCACTTTACCGCGGGAACTAAACAGAAGCAGGAAAACCTGAGATCCCCCCCACTTGATTAACGCAAAATCTGCTGCATACATTTGAAAAATCAAACCTACATTTGAAAACAATGATAGCACGAAGAAAAAACAAAACAGTGATGAATACCACGATTCATTTATAGAAAATCAAGAAGAAGAGTAAGCACACGATACTTCTAATTTGATTTTTCGTAGGACGGTTGCACATAAATAGATGGATATTTAAGCTCAATATTTTGTGCATGCACGTGAGAGAGTTTCTTTCTTAATTTAAGCAGAAAAGACGTTAATAATTACGAACGAAGCTGAGGAAAAGATGTATTAAAGTATGTCAATTAATTATTTTGTAAAAATTATTTTACATCGTAAATACGAAATTATGCGGAAGATTTCTAAATGGTAGAATGAATATTTGACAATCCTGTTTTTATTGATTAAACTCCTATACTTTTTTTTTCATCAATTTTTGTAAATACAAAAATAGCATATAGTTCCGCCCCCCTTAGCGCGGAAAGTTGGCAAGCGCATTTCTGTTCAATAAAGAATACCGTTTTAATCAAGAGACGGATTTTAAGGCCATTTTGAGTATCGGAATTCATGAATGGATCAACAAGCATCACTTCACACGTATTTTAATTATACACTGCAATTGTTGAATAGATTCTGAAGTTTTAAGCAAATACAACAGCCCGTTTAAATAACACTTTATAGAAAAACATTTTTCTAATAATTATAACTAACTGCATCTTATTCTGTATTACATTAGTATAATAACAAATCTATCATTTTAGCAAACCGAATACAACACATCAAAAATTGCTTCGATAAAAAAATTCATACAAAGACTTTTTTTGTACAGTTTGTATTTGTTTATTCTTTTTTTTGGGTATTGTATAGGAACAACTCCATATACTGGCAACTGACGTTCCGATTACGGAGTACCCATGGGGACAGACCCTTTAACCTCCTTTTCTTAATTCATAAATATATTTACGATTTTAATTGGCTGCTTAAGGTTGATAAAAAGATGCAAGATAAAGTTTCTAAAAATTAAAATAGGGTACTCAAAAAATTAAAAAAAAAAAATATAAAAAGTAAGTTAAGAATTAAAAATTAAAAGAATTTAAGTTAAAATTCGATACAATTAGGGACCAGTTGTAGATGCCATAAATCTATTGAAAATGATAAAATTATTGTGATATGCCGAACACAACCCCACCCCTTCCCCCTGCCGAAAAAGGGCTGATCTCAGGCCCAAAGTTCTGATAATTTATTTTCATTTCTTTTCTTTTTTTTATTATTTATTTATTCATTTTTTGATAAAGTCTTTTCTAGTCCTTCGATTTTACACAAGGGGTAAACAAGTATTATAAAAAAAATAATTTTAAGTCAATTCCTACTTTTTTTTTCACTATATTTCAGTAAAGTCCTTTACAAATAAAGTTGAAATTTTCCTCTTACATTTGGCGCCATCTATTATTAGATATATGCAACTTAAATCTAAAAAAAAAACAATTAATTAATAAAATTTAATTAATGAATTAATATTTGAAAATACTGTATTAACATCAAGTGTCGTACACTATAAGTTCAAAAAATGTATTTGAACTTGAGTGGATGAATAAAAGTATTTTATGAACGATTGAAAATTTGAACAATATATACGTATATATATATATATATAGGGAGAGTGTGAACTAATAGTAGGAATTTAATAAAAAAAGAATAAAATAAAACAGAACTATGTCGCTAGTCCATATAAATCCATATAAAAATAAATATAATAACAAACTCTTAAAAATTTCTTTTACGTGAAATTGGGCTACAAACTAGAAATGACTTGAATTTGATAAAAGAATTTTAATATATTTTCATAGTAATGTTAAATATATAAATGTATAATAATTAATTTTTATTTAACAATAAAATACTCTAATAATTGCATATGCTTAAAACATTCGGTAACATATTTGTTATATGAAAATGATCAGTTAAGTGCTGATTGTACAGTGCTGATACTGATAGTTTAAACATCCCAAACAAAATGAATTATTATATTTTTTTGATAAATACACATCACAAATTTTCTCCTTTAATACATATTTGTAATTTGCAAGTAATTATTGGAAACTAAATATACTTTAACCTGTTAACAGAATATTCCTCCAAAAAAATTGTCGAATAAATTTCCCTTGCTTCTTAACATAATAAACTATCAAATTCATCAAATTTATTATGTTAAATTGATAACTCTAATAAATTATCAAATTTATTATGTTAAGAAATAGTCATTAAGATAATTATAATACAATGAATAAGTCACTTAGATAAAAAAATATCAAAAATATAAATATTTTCGATTATAACTACTTCCATGAAAAGCGTTGAATTTGTGTATATAAAACTGCAAAAATTCATTTTTTGCTAATATTTATTCTGAATTCTGAATAGCTTTTGTTAAATAAGATATTCAGAAAAAGTTTACTAAGTTTAGTTATAAATACTAATTAATTAATTTTAGGCGCTAAGCACAATTTCATGATATTATAAAGCACATTTATTGTTTAAATAAAAGATTATCTTACTCGTTTCTTGAAAAATAAAATTAATCAATACAAGACAAAGTATTTATATCTGATAAACATTCTGATTTTACTGTGTTGATATAATGCAACATTAAATGCTCACAATAAGAAACTTGCTAATAACAAAATCGCTTCTAATGGATTAATTTCATAATTATTCACCAATTAACTTTTTTTTATAATTTTTATCTTAATGCATTTTATTTTCTGTCACAAATTTGTTAAAATCAAATTAAATTTCAAAGTTTTCTTAGTCTCCAATAAATTGAGTTATTTATCAAATTAGATATATTAAGATTCAGGGTAGTGTTACTCGTGTCTCTAGCCCATCTTCAAGCTACGCGTAAGCCATGGATAGGGCTCAATGAGTAACAGCGGTGCAGCCATTACTCTTGGTATCGATATTAACTGTCTCTGTATTTCCAGCTGCATTAGAACAACAAGAGATATATTAAGATTGATAATTATGTGAAAATACGTTTTCATCAGCAATGAATAATTAAAATTATTGATTTTACTGTAGGCAATAAATTCTGCTGCAGATCTGAATTTCCGAGAAAATTCCATATAAATATTCTACTTATGTGTGTTCATAAACATAGCAATGCCAAAAATAGGAGACTGAGGACTTTCATGGGTTACTTCATCGCATTTGTGTACAGTAAATGTAAAGATGTCCGTGTGACAACCTGGCTGTCGACGACAGACTCTTATGCACGCTTTCATAGTTACTATCGAGTTTCTGTGATTTCAAGGTCTCCAGCAGCAAATATGTGTATGGACCAACCAGAAATATATCTCATTTTTTACGTAACCTTTCTGAAAAAAAAATATTATTAATGGGCTGCACTAGAAGCCATCTACCAACGTACGTAATAATTCACTTAAATCAGTATTTAAATTTGAATTGCGTCGTGCTGAAATAGAAAAGTTTTTGCAAGTAAATTCATGTCTGAAATGAAATTTCAAGAGCTTTTTCCACATTTTTATCTTCTAAAATCTTATTCAAAACTCACGAACCGAATAACGCAAAGCAGAAAAATTTACGAAATACGGTCTTGCATATATTCTTCAAAAAAAAAAAAAAAAAAAAAAAAAAAACCCGATATTGATTGATAATACAAATTCAAACCTTTGGTGCTGCCATCTGTTGCTGCATGTAGTCAGTAAAAGAGGCTCTTTATGCATCGAATTTTTTTTTTTGTATTGATTGTCTAAATTACTTTTAATAAGAAAATCATGAAGATAATACTTTAATACTTTACGTTTATTACTTTAATTTATAAGTACACAATTCTACAGGATAACTGTGATTAATTACTTCTTCGTAATGCTTTTCGTTTCAAACATTCATGTGAGATTTTAATAACGTCATCAAGGTTTATAGGGAAACTATTCTATTATTATTACTATTTTTGGAATCGATACAAATTTTCTTAAAGTATAAATATTAATTATTTCACAATAATTTATCTTAAAAATTTATAAAGTCTCTCAACTGATTTCAAAAGATGCTTCTTCTAAGGATAGTAGTGCTCTTTGCAGTCATTAACAGAAGTTATTTGTACTGTCATAATCCAGAATTCAAAATTAGGTATAAAGTTTACACAGACACTCGACAAGATAAAATTTATAAAAGAAAGTCAAAATAGGAAAAAAGTAAATTGTGAGAAGATATTGAATATGTGATCCTTAGCGCTTCTGAATTTTTACTGAAAATTCTTTCAAAGGGTTGAGATTAGTCCAACCTTGGCAGAATGGATTGTGCTTATTATCCAAAAGTAACTGCATCATGAAAAGACCAATTTGGTTAACAAGATTTATTATTAATTAGATTAGTTATTGGGAATGTTTCAAGATCATTGTCAATTAATTCATAATGTTTATCATAAGATATATATAGATCATTCTGAGAAATTTCCAATTTACAATAAATTTTTCTGACTAATTTTCTCCTCTATTTTATCGCTTTATAGAATGTAACTGATCAGGGGATACATTACTTGACATAAACACTGTAAAAGGGTGGGTAGAATTTGATGAAAATAGATATAAAGAACATATGTGTAAAAGAGTATTGTTGTTTACAAGAACATAATTTTATACAACAATGAAATATGCAGGGGGATCAGTAGCGTGCGGATGGTGTCCTGATAGAGGTAATTTCGTATTCTCTCAACCCTCGTCCTCTGTTTGATAATGGAGAATAGCAGACAAACAACGTCCAATCACGTCCTAAATATTCTCGATCAGTGAGAGGTCAGGGGGCAATGCATGCCAAGGAAACAACTGTATATATATTTTTTTTTGAATTTTCTGATGAACTCTAAGTACGGTCTTGTGTTATCCTGCTGGAAATACCATTTTGCAGCCGCTGGATATAAGACAGTACAACCAGCTCAAAATTTTATCAGCATATCATCGTGCTGTAATAGTGCTTCTAATAGGTTACCGTCTATCGTGCCTGATGGCACGCCAAACCTTTATGTCGCAATTGTCACAATGAGTAGTATGACGTTCAACAATAGTGATTGGATTGGCTTATCTCTCCCGACGCCTCCTGATGCTTCATGAGATACGCTATTCAGTTATCCATGTGACTCATTTCTGACATCATTGCAACCTTTAACGTCGGTGAGATGGCACCAATGACACTTTTTTCAAAAAAGCTGGCTTGTGTTCAAATAGCTTTCAGCCAACCATAGTGAAATTGTCCTTGCAGAGTATATGAGGTTTCCTGCCCATTCCAGAAAATGTCGAAAATCTTTTATCTGTGTTTCATTCATCCATCCATCTAGCTCAAATTGTATGCACAGTGAAAGTATCCCTGTCTATTTCAGCAATTTATCTCCAATAAATTTTCTAATAAATTACATAAAACTATTATATAACAGTAATTTATACTTTTAAAACCCTACATTTATCTTCTATAGAATATGTTTCCATAATGATCGTGCTGTCATCTAGAGAATCAGTTAGAAATAGAGTTAGCAATTGGACATTTATATCACGAGTTCATAACCACCCAATCAATAATGTTAATATTACTTTACCATTGTTATCAGTGGTAATTAGAAATTGGAATAATATTCTCTATCACTTGCTAATTTCATTCAATATAAACAATATCAACATTAGGTTTGGCGAGATAATACACATGCATTTTACGTACTGTTATTGCATGCATTGTATTTTTATTATATTTATTTGCTTTTAATATAACTGAATAATTTAAATTATTAAAATTAATTCATGCGGTTTTTCTTACAGATGGCTTAATTACTACTATTGCCACATGAATCAAATTAACAAATCTGAATGGCTTCGATGTTTAATTAGCGTAATTTTCTTTGAAGTGTAAAGAAACGAGCTTCGTTTTATTTTATTAAGCGTTTTAGCTCATTGAAGGGCAAAAAAAAAAAATCGAATTATGAAATTATTGTTGAAAAATTATCTTCAATTCATTACGTTTCTAAAGATAAATTCTAGTAACAGGAAAATTCCAATGAAGAGTTTATCAAATAATCAATATAGTACTTAATTTTATAATAGTATGTAGTATATAATAATAATAATATATATATAGTCATGTTTGTGAAAATTGCAACACCATGAAGGAATCGTCATAATTGAATGAAATTTAATACACAGTTGAGTGGTAGTGGTACAAATAAATGATTAAATGTTCAAAGCAAACAAATAATAACAAGAGATAGGAATCAGTATTTTGTGTAGCCACCACGCGCCGCAATAAGTGCTGCTACACGACTTGGCGTGGAGTCAAACAAATTTTGAATGTCTGCCTGAGGAAGAGCATTCCATATTGTTTGTATGCGCACCCAAAGTTCGTCTGCAGAAGCAAAAGTATGAGGATCACGAGTGAGACGCCGACCAACGAAATCCCACACATGTTCAATCGGCGAAATATCCGGGGAATACGCAGGCCAAGGAAGAAGCTGTACCTGCCGCGTTGCAAAGAAGGATTGAACAGTCCTAGCGATATAAGGGCGGGCATTGTCCTATTGAAATACAGTGCCTGGCAAGCTTTGAAGGAAGGGAACAGCTTGGGGCTGTAGAACTTCACTGAAGTACCGGTTGCTGTTCATATTGCCGACAATTCTTAGCAATTGAGAACGTCCATGATATGCTATGGCACCCTAGACCATAACTCCAGGAGTTCGTTCACTGTGGCGTTCGATAATGCACTCCGGAAGGTGCCGTTCACCGGCATAGCGTCTGACACGAATGCGGCCACCATGGTACCACAAAATAAAGCGGGATTCGTCAGAAAACACGACAAGCTGTCAATCAGCACGCCAGTCTCTATGCTGAGTGGCCCATTGTAGACGCAGGCGGCGATGGTTTAGTGTGAGAGGGATCCTGTATAAAGGAGTCCTTGCGCGCAGTCCACACTGCAGCAGACGTCTACGAATTGAGGAAGCACACAATGAAACACCTGGAGCTATTGACCACTGTGCTGCCAATTGTCTAGAGGAAGCTGTACGGTCCGTCAGTGCCATGCGGACCAGGTGTCTATCATTGCGAGCTGACGTCACATTTCGGGGTCTACTCCCGGATTTCCGAGTTGTCCTACACTCGTCCGTCCACTGCTTCCAAAGACGCATCACTGTGCTGCTGTTACGCTGCACACGAGCGGCTACTGCACGATAAGACAATCCAGCTTCACGAAGGCCGATGATTCTCCCCCGTTCAAACTCTGTAAGTTGTTCAAATCTCGCTCTCTTTCGTCGAAGAGGCATAAGTAACGATTGAGCTAACGTTTACCGCTAGAAGATAACCACCGATAACCACACACGCCTCGCTCCAGTCGTCTATTTATTCGGATCCATCCGCCTTTCAGAGGGTGCTGCTCAGCACACGCATGCGCTACAGATTTGAAATTCTAATCATTTGCATATCATGCGCTAATTTGCATTGCCTGAAAATTTCAGCTCACTCGCGTAAGTCCTTCAGGGTGTTGCAATTTTCCCAAACATCAGTTTATATATATAATATAGTAATATAATATATAATATAGCAAGTATAGTAATATATAATATATAGTAATTAATCGATTTTTACTTTTTCCAAATGTCGTACATATTTAATATCTTTTGAAAATTTATGGAAAACACAACTATCTATTGCGTTACGAATCATAAATTTTAATCATATGGATCTCCGCGTGAATGTATTACATGCAATTGCGACATTGAATTCAGTGTGAGATTTTTGACGCTAACGGGGAAAAATAAATCGTAAAGAACAAAAAGCGGCTTAAATGTTAAAGCTTTTAGATTTAGAGTGTTTCACTTGAACTTTTCATCTCATTTTGATTGTTTTATAATCCTCTGGTAAGGAGAATCTAAAATGTAACATTCTTCATTCGCTATTATAGATTGCATTCCTTAACAAGACATAAAAAATGTGCTGTTTTGATGTAGTTGTTATATTATATTATTGTAGATTAATGAAATGTGTAGTAAAATATGTTCAAATTTAAAGTTAAATAATATTAAATATTTCAGAATGGGGAAAATATCACTTTCATATCGCGCATTTTTTCTTTTATGAAATGAACTTTTGCTTTTTATTTTTTAAATTATTTTCCGATAAATTGACAGGGATCAATTAAATATTTCAAATTTTTTTCTTTAATTATAGCATAAATATTTTTAAAAACATTCACTAATGTATTAAATAAAAAAAAAAAACATTAAGGTTTGTTTTATGAAAACTGTCCATGTCTATTGCACTTCAGAAAAAGGGCTATTATTAGTAGTTTTTTCTTTTAAATCCGAATATTTTTATGATATTGTTGAATTTTAACTATGTATATATACGCCAAGACTAGCTTAATGCCTATAAGAAGGCAATATTGCTTCCTAAGATAAGTTTTGAAATAATTAATGATTATGCTATTTCACTGAAATATGAATTAAGTGATGGTAATTATCATTTTACTTATTCGCGTCTTCAAAGTAAAAATCTTTATCAACCATTTTTCCCCTAAAATATATTGTATTTTACATATATAAGTTTTGGACAACTTTTATTATTTTTATGTACTACTAACACTTTTTGGGTATTACTTATCAGTAAACATAAAAAAAAAAGTTGGTATTGAGTTGGCTGTTTGGCTTTGTGGCTCTTCTTTACTTTGAAAAAAATTTGAAAATTTCTATTCTTTTATAGTTTTTTAATAAGCATAAACACTTTTATGTTTCTAATATGATGTTTCTAGTAGTTTCTGAAAATATTCTCTAAATTTAACGTTATGGAAACCATCTACATATCTCCATGCATAGATCTTAAATTTTATTAAAAACAACAGAGATAAACAATATTTTTTCTTCAAAATTGCTGCATGAACTAACATTTGTTGTAAAATAATGTATACACAAATACTTCATTATTGAAAGTTTTCAGCATTTTTTAATTATGTCTTGAGTTCATTATATTAATGCATAGCATTAAATCAGACATTTCTAAAAATTGAAAAAATTGAGCAGCATCAATGAAAAACTTTAAAATTAATTATCACAGTGCCTAGTCAATAAAGTATACAATACTGTTAAGCTACATTAAGTTTTCTTTCTCTGAATTCTAATATCTTATGGGGAAAAAGTCTAATATATATTATCATTTAATTAACGAAAGAAAAGTAACTGAAATCAAACATAAATGAAACGTATTAATATCAATGAGTTAGATTCTACTAACTGTTTTTGCTGCTATTAGCAATTAAAAAAAATCAGTTCTTTGTAAAATATACCAATCTTATATCAGCTGCAATGAATCGGAAATATGATTATTTTAAACAAACAAATAAATTTCATAAAACACTTTTTCGTTTTAAACTCTTCGAAATATATTGTATTATGTAAAATTTTTAACATATTATCAATAGGGAATAATTAAGACACAAACACTATCGAGAAATGTAAAATTAATGTATATCAAGAAAAAAATTCAAAAACTGGAAACGAAATTTGAAACTTTATTTGAGGTTTTAAATCTACATCTTCGGTTTTGTTAATCCATTTGCAATTGACATTATTCCAGAAAATTTTCCAGTTTCTGTATGTAGCATCAGAAACTAAGATGAACCAGGCATTCCGAATGCAGTACAAATCTCTTCATCTGTCTGATTTCTGGAAATCGGTGTCAGATATAATTTCTTAAGTTAGAAAGCATTTTGTAGATATTTTTTCAATTTTTGTATAATATGCTAAAGTGAATGTTTATATTCAGCTATGAAATTTTCAAGCCAAAACATCACTCGCAGTTAATTAATTAGCAATGTAATGAATTGCGTCTAACAGATTACACACCATATTTTTAAAAAAATTCAAAAGCTAATTAATCAGAGAAAATGAACTGAACTTATAATTATTAAATATTTTGCTTTTTGTTATTTTATTTTTTACATTTAATCTATAAACCTTTTTCTTATGTTTTTAAAATTCATATTGTATATTGAACTGTTAACAAAAATAAATAAATATTAGCTATTGTATCAATTATTACAAAACATAGGGCGGGGCTCCCAAAATGTGTATACATCCCGCATAAGGCTTCGGTTGACCCATTCTTTTCCCATTTCCGATATATATATATTGTATTGCGTTGTTTATGCCATACAATTGTAAGATGGTTTTGGTATAAAATTTGCATGAAGTGAATGCAGTTGTTGATTTTTGTTATGGAAAAATGGTCGTGTTTCCAGCTCATTCGTTCTCAGATTTGATTGGTATTTTGTGGTCTTTATATATACATAATATATGGTTTATATTATTCACAGGATACTAATTCTTTGAAAAAGCAGCTACCCCGGATATTATAGTTGGTTTTCTTCGATTTACTAACTTCTACGGGTTTTACTGACTTGCCGGACCACATGTTTGCACAACCTGCCGTTGTATAATTTATACAAATGCTTGTGTTCTATTTTTATATTTCAAAGTTGCTTTTGCTTTTCACTTTTAATGTCAAACATTTTTTTCTATTTCTTATTAAAGAGGTCTGAATATGAGGCACAAAAATAGTTTTTGAATTGTGAATGTCATGATAGTTTTGTTACACTGTTTGCCTGTAGCAAGAACGAGTAATAGCTTTTGACTTCAAAATTCGTTATGTATATATATATATATACACTCAAGAGCAAAAACATTATGACCACCTGTCAATAACGAGTTGGCCCACCTTTGGCGCGCAACACAGCTTCAACCCGCCTTGGCATGGATGCCACAAGTCCTTGGTAGATGACCGGAGACAGATTGTACCAGATGTTTAAGCAACGGTCACGCAAATCCAAGATATTCCGAATTGGTGGTCTCTGAACTTTCAGTTGCCATCCCAGGACATCCCAAATGTGTTCTATCGGATTGGGATCCAGTGAGTTAGGTGGCCAGGACCTTAACTGGAATTCAGCATCATGTTCCTGGAACCACTCCAACACAATTTTAGCCTTGTGACAAGGGGCGTTGTCCTGTTGGAACATTCCATTTCCAGATGGAAAAACAGAGGCCATGTAAGGGTGCAACTGGTCCGCTATGATGTTCAGATACCCTGTAGCATTCATGGTCTGCTCTACCACAACCACGGGTCCCAGAGACGCCCAAGAGAACGTCCCCCAAAGTATAATACCGCCACCACCGGCCTGTGTATGACCTACTGTACATTGAGGGAGCAACTGTTCGCCTGGAAGACAGTGTATCCTGACACGGCCATCGGCGTGATGAACGACAAACCGTGATTCATCTGACTAGGCAACTCTCTCCCGCAGATCCATGGACCTGTCCAGATATTCCCGAGCCCAGCGCAGCTTGGTCAGCAAAGGCACACGAGTGGGACGTTTGCGGCGTATCCCCATATCCAACAGTGCCCGCTGAACAGTGTGCTCCGATACTAATCTACTTGGCCCTGCATTGTATTGGGCTGTCAGCTGAGCCACTGTCTAGCTCCGGTTTTGCTTCACCATGCGAGACAGTCTCCGGCGATCTTTTTCTTTGATACCGTGTGGACGTCCAACACCATGTCGTCTACTGCTGGTTTCACCGTCATTCATCCACTTTGCATGAGTACTTACTACTCATTCATCCACTTTGCATAACAGCTGTAGATCGCGAACAATCCACGAGTCGTGCAGTTTGGGAAATACTTGTTCCGAGCCTTCGAGCCATTACAATCTGCCCTCTATCAAAGTCGCTTAGATCCGCAGCCTTTCCCATTACACAGAAATAAGTGAAAGAATGATTCTTCAGACTCTCCAGCAGCAGTTAATTACCACTTCCACCTGATCACATGCCTTCCACGTCATCCAGGCGAGTTCATTGCAAAATGTAGGGGTGGTCATAATGTTTTGGCTCTTGAGTGTATGTAGGTTGAGCGGCAAAAACTGTATTGGTAGCTAAAAAAGAGCACAAAAATTTATACAAAATATAGAAAATAGAAGATGAAATATGCTGTCCATAAATCTGAATAATATGATAGAAATTAGTAAAATAAAAAAAAATATGTAACATACATAGGAGAAATATATTATACCATTCTGAAAATAGCGATTTCAAGGAATATGTACCCCCAAGATATTAAAAAGAATATTTATGATGGCAGATTTATACGCATGGATTATTAATATCATAATCTAAGAAGATGGAAAGAAATAAAACAAAGTTAGAAAAATTTTTCATGAATACTTTTTACTAATGGCCATTTGTGAAGAAAGGCATCACTTGTATTATTTGTTAATGCAATATGAAACAATTTCAATTGATTATTTGTTACATAAATGGAATACAAAAATTTTAAAAGGGCTTTTATTCAACTTGCAGAGTTAGTAATTTTTTTAAAAATGTATATTTATTGCATAAGAGTGAACTGCTACAAATCTAAAGAAGGATGTAAAAGAGTAATAAATATATTAAATTTAATGAGCTGGGGCGAGATAGACGTTACTGTTACGCCTCGGCCTATACTAGACCAATGGCGGCTCCAAGAAGAGGAGCACTTTCAGAATCATGCGAACCCTTTTATTATTATTTAGAAGCACTATATAAATATACAAATACAGAATTCTGGGTTATTATACAAAGAAATGAAAATTAAAAATATAAATTTGATCACAAGTACACGGTTTAAATCACCATTTCACTCCAAGGGCAGTTCTGAAGTCAACGTCGAATTTCAAGCACATGGTCAGCGGCAGACCTTAATTATCACATGGCGTGATACACGAAATCACAACAGCCTCACTTTGTAAACAGGCGGAAACTCCAAAAGGAAGATAAAAATAAAAACAGCACTTTTTGTCGACTATACAACTGCCTCCTTTCTTCTCCAAAAACCTTCCTTTAAGAAAATCTGTCAAGAGGGTGAGGGGGCAGCTTTCCCCTACTTGCTCTTATTGGAGTAGACATTTGTTAGCTCATGGTCTACTTCTAATAATGATGGAACAACTCATGGTGTAGTCCATATTCCATCTGTAATTGTTTCGAACCGTGAAAGTCGCACAGACAATCGTTAATTTAATGAATCTCATTATAATGACAATAATAAATACTTCCAGATTTGAGTGACAGATTGCACTTATTAGTACAAAAGACTAATTGCATGTGATTTAACTAATCACAATACTGCTTGTCTGCTGTTAAAATTGAGTGATGGATTGTTTTTATGTACTTACTAAACATAAATTCCTCTCTCCTGAAAATGAAAAGTCAAATCTTTTCCAATGAAAAAAAATGCTACCTTACACATAAAATTTAGAATTTAATGTAAGAACAAATCGTATTATAGCAATCTTGAAAAATAAAAAAAAAGTTATACAATTCCAACAGAGTTTCGTTTCTTGGAAAATATCAGTTTCACTTTGAAATAATATTGTGTTTTGCTTTCACCAAACGATCTTTTAGAACGATTTTACATTTTTTGATTATTAGCTCGTGAAAGAAATTTAAATAAATATTTTGTATAAAAAAGCTCGAGAAAGGAAGTTAAATAAACCAATAAGAATAGCTCGCGAAAAAAAATTCAAAAAAATTAACCAATAAGAAACGTTGAAATGTGTCAAGGACATGAAAAAAATTGATAAAGGAAATGAAAAACTAAACAATAAGAATTGGAAAACAAATTTACAGCATTTTCAAGAAACATTAATTGTATACTCATGAACAAATTTTTTTCTGTCTTTTCTATATTACGGGGGAAATATTATAAAACTTAAAAAACTGAATAAACTTTAAAAGTTTGTAAGTGATAAAATAATGAATTTTATAAAATTATTTTATTAGGTATTAAAAATTATGTATTTTATGATTTTCCCATTATATTTATACTAAATATTTATGAGAGTCAAAAGTACTAATAATAAAAAAAAGCATTTTATTCCTTTTCTCTTTCAGCTCCAACACAGGGAAAAAATATTTTTGTGTCTTTATTGCAAGGCTTGAAAAATAATAATAATATAGGAGATACAAAGGAGAAAATCTCCATATTTCTAACAGATACTTTGCTGCTTTAAGAAGTTTGGCAGACCATTCCGCATTTCAGAAAAGATACGAAGAACGTAAAATTTAAATTTCGTTAAGGAAAACCACAACCTTATTGGTTCAAAACATTACCCTAACCGCTAATACTACCTCGTTCGTGAGAGGGCGCTCCGTGAGCTGACGCTTCTGTTTCTTTGACGATTCATTCTTCACATCGCTGTCCGCCAAGAAAGTCTTGACTAAATAGCTGGTCGTTGCGTTGGAAAAGAGATACGCGCCTGTGCTTATCCTGTGGAATGAAACATAATGGATAATGCTAGTGATGTCTGCGAGCTGCAGCGATCCCAGTCTCTGCCAGCAATTCACTTTCGTCCATTTAATAACGGGAGATTGTGGCCGACCCCAGAAGAGGAACGTTGCTCAAATGAAACTCCTGGTAAAGAAAGTTGCTTTTATGTAACTCCCGGTGATGGAAGTTGCTCATATGTAACTGCCGGTGAAGAAAGTTGCTCATGTGAAGCCGCGCGTGAAGAAAGTGTAATTGATTCACCTGCTCAAAAGAAGCGTTGGTGGTGTTAGCGACGATCTTCAGATGGAAAGACTTACTCTATCGATAGTTGCAGATCGGCTCCTTTGCCCTACAACAGACAGAGTCCGCAATCCGGCCAGGAATCGGACGGATCTGGCCAGGAACCAGGCGGATGGCGGGCACGATTCGTCAACGTGGTCATGGGAACCGTGCAACGGATGAGACAGTTTGTAAATATCTAAGTTGATTTAACCATAACTTTACATCGAGGTTTAATTAAGCTTTAGTTTAATTTTGTTGATTATGGACGCTAAATATTATTTAGTAATATTTAAAAATAAGGAAAAACATTACGAATAATATTTGCATTGCAATATTGTTTGCTCATTATTTGCATGAATATTGTTAGAGTGAAATTAATTTTCTCGTCTTAGTATTTTGTTTACATGTCATTGTTATATCAACATTTGTATAACTATTGTAGATGAATGTAATAAAGGGATGAAAAAGTCCCAATGGTCTAGTTCCTTAACTGTCCACACTTTTCTGGCTTTCACCGAGCTAGACTTTTCAGAGGCAAATCCCTTACTTACTACAATTAAACCCTGATTATCAGTGGGATAAATCTGAACAGAAAGGATAAAATGGATATGCAAAAAGGTGAATTTGGTGTGCAAAAAATGTCTGATAACCAATAATGAATATTATACAGATTTCTTTCAAATTTTTTCCATCTAGTTTCACCCCTCTAGTTTTAATTTTAATTTTAACATGATAAAAATTGAGTTCTTGTAATTTAAAAAATCCTTAAAATTGGATATTTTCAAAAGTAGAAATATTATAAAAGTGTTCTATATTACAAAAAATAATCTGTCGAGTTAATCCTTTTAAAATGAAAATAAGTTTTTCTTTTTTAAATGGAGGCATTTTGTTATTAAACATTTCAAAAAAAATTCTGTATGATTTTGTTTGCATATTAGTGAAAAACATTTAATTTGTTTTGAAAAATAATACTTTGAGGCTTTTTCATGGATAAATTATAACTTTTCTCATGTAGACTCAAAAGCAGAGATGTTCAAAGTAAAATTTGTTAGGAACAGCTCTAAAAAAGTCCTATATAGCAGAAAATGTAAGCTAAGTAGAAAATGAACTGGATTACAAAGTATCACATAAAAGGTAGATAAATTAAAAATATATTTAATATTTTTTTGTTGAATACCACAGAAAGCCCACCAACAAGGGGAGCATTGGGTTCCGGTAAGACTTTTAGAGATAACTTCTCTGCCATCCATCTTCCTCATTTCTGTTAGCAGAGACTGCAATGATGTCTTCAGCGTATTTGAGCTTGGACTCTTTTGCAAACGGCGGGCCTTGCCACTAGTCCCGAAGTAGGTCTGAAATGTTAATCGATATGAAAAAAATTTAAAAATTACATTTTAAGTAGTTTTATCATATAAATATATATATATATATAGTTTTAATTTTATGTCCTCACCTTCAATGCACTTAAAAAATGTATCCTCCTTTTTGTATTTCTATCATGTGCTAATATTCACAATTATTTTAAATTTAAGATAACTGAAGATGACAGTGGACTTTAAATTTGACTTTAAATTTTTAATTTAAATATTTTTATTATATTGTACAATTTTTCTGATATAAACAAATTAAAAACATTTCCCTAATTGGTTAAACTGTGAAGATCAACTTTTTTATATTTTATTCCAAACCATTAAAATTATTCATGTGCCAAAATTTCAATTTTTTTAAAATAAAAGTTGTGTTTGAACTATTAATTACTATTATACAAACAACTTGCAGCTCGAAATTGCAGATATGATTTTCTTTTTTGTCAATTATTCAATTTTGGAACGGAAATATTGCTCAAAATTTAATAAGTGAAAGGAGCAAAAAAATCGCATCTGTTGAATGGTATTACATATAGATTATTTACCTTTAAGACACCTAATGTGTCAATACTGATAATTTCAGGCAACGGAGCTTCGACATTTCATCCCACGCCCCATCGTGCTGTCCTAGAAAAAATTCGAAAATAGAGATTCAAAACATTGAAAGGAAGAAATTCCTTATTAGTAAGTTTTCAATGGTATTTTTCATATTTCATAAAGTAATAATATCTATATAATAAATATAAAGCATTAATTGCACTTCCCGAAATTTTAAATTAATAAATTAGTCTTACTTTTAGAAAATTCTGAAAATAACAACAACAAATAACTTCTAAGAAACACATATGTTTTATTTTATTTAATACACATAAAATTAAAAATAAAAGCAGCTTCCAAAACTTGGAATAAAATACTTTAATTTAAATAACAGATTCCTCAGCGCAACATGCATTTTTATTTAATTGACTGAATATTAAAGAATGTCGCACCTAAAGCGTCAAACTTGTTCATTTTAATTCCGACGTGTTATGGAAGAGTTGGTTTTTCTCCAATTTTTGATTATCTATTATTTAAGACAGAGGTGGCCAACCCGCGGCCCTCGTTGAATATTTTTCCGGCCGGGGCGATTTATCACACTTTTATAAAATATATTTATTTTATGATGGCCAAAGTAATGAAAACCAATGTGTTAAGAAAATACATTTTGTGAGCATTCATTTATCCAAAAATTGACTGTAGAAATTATGAGAAAAAAATGAACTTTCATTTTAAAATAACATCCTTGCTAATATATGACAGACATTGCATGTTTTATTGATGAGTTTACAGTTATAAGTTCGCAGAATAATTAAATTATATTCTGCGAACTCATGACGCAAGTGCATCTTGGAACATCTAATATAACGGGTTCTATGTTTCATTTGAAGT
>BPLQ01010199.1:0-142869 GCA_021605075.1 Caerostris darwini
ATTATAATTAATCTTTTTTTTAATTATTTGAACAAAAGGACCTGAAATACGAAAATTTTCATTGTTACATTCCACATTTTTCATTTAACTATGACTAACCAAAATTATATTTTATAATTTGTTTAATAACCTTAAATTTCACAGGATATGAAAGATGCCTTGTTGAATTACCGTGATTGCAATGTGATCATAGTAGACTGGAGTAAATCAAATGGGATACCTTTCGCTTTAGCTGTGGCAAATGCAAGAGTTGTTGGAGCTGAATTGGCTTTGTTAGTCAATTTTTTGGAGGTAAATAGAACTCATATTAATCACATAATAGTAATTTTTAAGAAACTTTTTAATTTATCTTGAAAAGTGTCATTCAAAAGAATTTATGCAAAACAATTTAGAGTAATGAAATTTCAATAATTGATTAATTTCCTTGACTTCTTGTCTTTAATTCGTGTAACCAACGGAAGTAATTTTTGACGGGAAGAAAATAAACGTTCTTGTATTATCCAGGTTTGGTTTGTCGCTCTACGATCATTTTGTACACACTTTAGGCTAATTAGACCGGGACCTACAGTTCAACGTGGATTCCGAACCACTCACAAACATTCATGCCCCCGCAGGATTCGAACCTGAAGCCTGTGTTATTAAAGGCCAAAGCGCTACCCAATTAGTCATCCGGCCGCTGTATCATTCAAGAGGGATTTCCACTTGCTCTTTGATGTACCATGTAACAATCGAGTTCTTTTTCTATATCCATGGTATAAATGTAACGGGCCAAAGTTATTGAATATTATAAATGATAAAAGCTGAAAATTTTGTTCATTATTAGGAATGCATTAATGATGAATACATACATAAACATTTCGTTGAAATAATAACAAAAATCACTTAAATAATTTTATTCAAAACAGATTTATTTAAGTTTTCAATCCAATTGAAATTTTATCATTAAATAGCACGTTTAAAAAAATGTAAATAAATTAATTTAAGAAGAAAGAAACTGACGTAAGATTTGATTGTAACGTTTTATTAAATATTAATCAGTTATAAATTTTATTGAGTATAAATCAGCGCTGTCAAATTAACACATGCGGCCCAGCGTTATATCTCATAAATGTTGGCATTTTCAAAATATTTTTTTATTTATTAATAATATTTTATTTAAATCTAACTACTACAGCTACTTTTTTGTATATTCAAAACATTTCATGAATTATTTTTTTGTAGGATTCCTTTGGAGTAAGTCCTGAATCTTTTCATATAATTGGCCACAGCCTAGGGACTGAAGTAGCAGGTTATGCTGGCGAAAGAATCAACAGACTTGGGAGAATAACTGGTTTGTTATGATTTTGTTATGATTTTGTTATTAAGTTGATATAGATTTAGAACACACGAAACCCATAGCGAATCAAATTAATTTTAAAGTGTTCTATTTCTAAGTATATTTATCCCATGTTGGCAATGAAGAGACTGAATTTTTTGCAAATTAAGATATATTGATTTCCTCTGAAGTTATTGCTGTAGACATGTTTGTTTGTGACTAATATTCAGTGTCCTGCAGTGCGGGACGGGCACCCCATGAGCAATCTACTCATGGATGGAGGGAAAAGGGGCAGCTTCTGTTTTGATGGAACACCCGTAGGTAGAAGTCCGACTTCTGCTCCGTGACTCTTTGACGGTCATAGGAGACTGGGACCTACGGCTTAAAGTGGATTCCGAACCACTACAAACATCCATGGCACCGCCGGGACTCGAACCCGAAACCTGTGGCGCCAGAGCGCTAGACACTCGGCCATTCAGGCCCCTTTGCTGTAGACATTTGCACCATAGTTGATTAAAATAACTCCTAAAATTTCTCCTAATTGTGTGAGAAGAAAAAAAGACATATGAGAGAATATTTTTAAAGTGAGGAATTATTAGTTATAAGAGTTATACAGCAAAACCAACCGATTTCTGCACTACAAACGTATGGAAAACTCTCCATATGGCGGTATTGCAATATTCAAGAGTTTGCTGATCGCCAACATGCATATTTAACACACGTCATTGGAATGTGATGGGGATTTTTTTTATTTCTTTAAAATTCATGATTAAGCATTGTATTTTTTTTTCTCAAAATATTAAAATTGTGATGAGAATATGGTAAACTTGTCGATTTACTTGCATCAAACAACGAAAACATTAAAACGATGTGTTTAACAAGTGTAGGTCTGCCATTTGATTTAAAAACTTTGAAGAGCCACTAATGCTTTCACATAGACATCACAAGCCGCTCGCTGAGTATAAAACATCACACAAAATGCGAAGATTGCAGTTGTGTGATTGCATTGGTTGTGATGTTGATGGGTTTTTTTTTTCTTTCTGCCGGAGCCATTGCATAAGGACATTTGATCCACATTATATGTAAAAAACATTGAATCTTTCCTGCTTGATAAATAAATCATGGTTATCTATCAAAGACTCAACTTACACAATGCTTTTAGTAGCTGATATTTGTCCATAACTGCTTTGATGATTACTAATTATTGTCTCGTAAAGGAGAGAAAATAATTTAGATGCAAGAAAAGAAAATAATTCAGAAAATGTTTTAAATGGTTAACTTTTTCAATGCTTTGTGGATTTATAAGGGATTGTGATTATATACACATTCAATTTATATTAATGACTTTAAAAAATTAAATTAAATTAATGAATAGTGTATAGTATATAAAGTCATTAAGTAAATTAAATTAATGACTTTATATACTATACACTAAGAAATTTAGCTGAGAATGAGGTACATTTTGAAACTTAAATTATTATTAATATTGTTTTTCTTCTTTAGCTTTAGATCCAGCTGGGCCTTATTTCAGAAACGTCTCTCCCGAAGTAAGGCTTGATCCTTCCGACGCATTATTTGTAGATGCAATACATGGACATTCGAGTGATATAGATGCAGATAGTAAGTAATCTCTGTAAAAAATTAAAATATTTTCCTTTTTCTGTTTTAGTTTTTTATCAATTTAGATTCACAGAAGCCTACACCTTTTAAATAGAAATTACATTTATTACATTTTTTTTTTTAAACAAATTGAAAAAAAAAAAAAAAAAAAAAAAAAAAAATATATATATATATATATATATATATATAATTTACGCTACAGAGCTATACAATGCCTTAGAATAAGTTTAATTTATGTAGGCTTAAAATGGAATTAAAATTATAACAGCGAGAGAAGAACGTGCTGTTGCATCTAATCCTCAGTATCATGCAGTGCGGGACGGTCATCTACTCATGGATGGATGAAAAGGTGTGGTGGGTGGGGGGCAGCTTCTGTTGTGATGAGGTACCCATAGGTAAAAGTCGGACTTAGCTCCGAGTTGCTGAAGGAGGGCAGTACCTTCCAGGAGGACCTTTTAGGTGGAATTACCCTGCATTCGTGTATCGTCTGAGAAAAAGGGGAAAACCCCCACCAGGTAGTCCAGCTCACGAGGCAACCATCCCAAACGCCATCAAATCTCTTCGTTTTTTGAAACAGCTTCAACAAAAATGTCGCCAGTAGATTGAACCTCAGCCGCACTGCTCACCAGAGGCGCACGTTATCACTGAGACACGAGTCGGGCGACAAGAACGAAAACATAAAAGTAAAAGTAGAAAGGAATATTTTTAAATTAAAATATTATTATTAATTATTAAAATTATAATATATAAAATAAGTACTGTGACACCACTAAAAATAAATCAGGCACAGATTAAAGCTATAAAACCATCCACAATAGGTTATTCTAGCAATAATTTTTTTTAATCATTTGTTAGTAACAAGTTAATTTTGCTTCTCTCTAAAATTTCTATAACAGTATGATAGAGTGCAGAGTAATGATGCAGATTATATTAAAAATTTATATTCAATCCTTTATTCTACTTATTTATTTTATTTATGATTTATTAATTTTTCGTTTCAGTATGATTTTCTCTTTCCCCATCATTTATTTCTTTAAAAATAATATTTCCTTCTAGAACCGAGTCGCTTGGAACAGACTGGACACATTGATTTTTATCCGAATGGTGGGGAGAGACAACCAGGATGCCCTACTCCTGCTGTTAAAACTTTCATAAAAAAGGGCGTGCTAGAAGGTACCAGAAAAATTTATTATTAATCTATACTCTACTAATTAATTAAAAATATCTAAATTTATAATACGGTTTAATCAAATCTAAAAATCAAAATAATAGAGAATGAGTATCTAGAAAAAAAAAAAAAAATACCTGTATTCTAGAGTATTTTATTTGCTTTGTTTAGAGCGCCTGATGGGCGAATGGCTAGCGCTCTGGCGTTCGGTCCCATAGGTATCGGGTTCAAATCCCGGCTTTGCCCATGGGTGTTGTTAGTGGTTCGGAATCCACTTTAAGCCGTAGGTCCCGGTCCTAATAGGATCGTAGAGTGCTGCGGGGGCATTGTTACTCCGCGTCCGTGGCTTACCATCAAGTTACACGCGCCCCCTGGGTAATGCAAAGTGAGTAACATCAGTGCAGCCCTTATGGCGAAGATCGCGGTCTATTTGCCAGCTGCATTAGAAGAAAAAAAAAATTTTTTTTTCTTTGTTTATATCACAGAATTGTACAGTACAACTTATAAGTCAATTCTGCATTAAACTGCAATTTAACAATCCATTTCATTATTGCTTATGACACAATATCAAGACGTTAATTCTTTTATGTAAGAATTTATTAGCCAAAACTTTTAGATGTAATAATTATAATAAAAAAAAAAAAACAATAATACTTCTTCTTCTGCCTCTTCATTGGCGCAATAGCCCCGTGGTGGGCCGAGGCCGTCTGCCTACTGGCAGATTTCGAGATAGGAGATCCTTTTAACCTTGTAGGGTTGTCAGCACTACGCCCAACGCTCTACAGTCATATTGGACCGGATCCTACGGTTTAAAGTGGATTCCGAACCACTATAAACATCTATGTTACAACCGGGACTCGAATCCGAAGTCTGTGGCACCAAGCGCTGGAGAGCCAAAACAATAATACTACGCTACTAAATTTGTTTATTAGAATTTATTATTTTAGTGAAAATTATTGTATAGAAAATAGTCGTATTTTTACGATAAAAGGCAAGATACCTCAGTGGTGCGCGCATGCATAAAAAAAGACCAGGAACAATGGAACAAGTAGTTAAAATTACTTTTTTGAGATTTGTTTTTATTTTTATGAATTATGACAAATTAATGCTTTTACGCGTCTAACATAGCTATTTCATGTATATTTTTTCTATCTGACATAACACACACACATTTCTCTATATGTCATATAACATAGACATCGAAAAAGCCCAAATGGAAAAATAATGTTATACTAATTTATCTCAGTCACGAATACAAAAAAATGGTATTTAATAAATAAACAGACACAAATCATCTGAGGATTACACATTTGCATGTTCTTTTACCAGCCGAAATATGCAGGTACCGATTATGGGGACTGAATAAATTACCCAAACATGCTATTACAAACCGTTTTAACCAATAAAGAGTCTCGTTTCCGCAGGTGCCCGCAACTTGGTTGTATGTGACCACTACAAAGTGATTGATTACTTCTTGGCCACCATTCCCAACCATTACGGATGCAAACCAGTTGCAGTGGCGTGCGACTCTTGGGAAAAGTTCACAGCTGGCAAGTGTTCAGATTGTGCCACGGACGGAAGTCAGTGCGCCACCATGGGATTCCGAGCAGATGCAAAGAAAGACGTAATTAAGCAACATCGCCCAAAGAAGTTTTATTTATACACAAGTCCCAACCCACCTTTCTGTGGTAAATATAGTTCCTAGTATACTACCTAGCCTACAGAACTTTTATAATGGTATTTTCGTTAAATCCCGAAGTATATTTCTTTTTCATATTTGTATCTTTTCAGAACACCAGTTGACACGTGCGAAAAAATAAATTTTTAGTTCTGGATTTAAATGAATATATTGTTGTAGCTCGTATTATTTAAAATCAAAATCGAGTTGACTTATATGACAGCTTTTCATTTTACTTCGCGTCATATTTTTCAAAATTAGTAAAAAGTGAAGAAATTTTTAATGATACTTATTGTGGTATATTAATATATACCATAATAATCGTTAGATTAATTTATATTGATCTTGGAAACTCTTGCTATGAATCAGTTGATTACAGTAATTCTAATAATACATATTTTCAATTTTAATAATGACAATGTTCTGAATTAAAACTATATTTGGAAAAAAAAAAAAAAAAAAAACTAATCCAAATGAGTAAAGCGTTAGCATTATACGTTTAAAATAAATTATAATTAAACTAAAAAATAACTCTTGTTGTGACTAATCCTCAGTGTCCAGCAGAGCGGGACGGACACTCCTTGAGTAGTATACTCATGGATAGAGGGAAAGGGGATAGCTTCTGTTGTGATAGAGTACCTGAAGAATTGGAGGACAGTGCCTTCCAGGAAGACGTTTTAGGGGGAACTACCCCGCATTTGCGTTCAATATGGGGCAAAACCCTGAAAAATCCTACCAGTATTCCGACTCACGAGGCAAGATGCTGAACAACACAAACGCCCTCGTTTTTTTGAAACAGTGTCTACAACAAAAGCCGCCAGCGGATTGAACCTCAGCCCTCATGCTCACCAGCTGCGCATGTTGCCACTGAGCCACAAGTCGAGCAAAGATAACATTGTGAGTCAAATTAAAATCATATTCAAAGAACAAAAGCAATAACAAGAAATAAACATGGACACAAAGAACAAGTTTGGTTCTGAGAGAAATCTAATGGCCAAACCACAGTTTTTAACTACCAATTATTAACGTTGAACATGTGAAGATAATAGAGAGTTTTTGCATACCGTACGTTAGTTACCGTAGGACGTCCGTTAGCTATTTCTCCCTAGCGCGCATGCTCATAGGAAACCAAAAACTCTCTAATGAGTCTTAACATTCTGGCTTTAACCCCTTCCATGAGTACTCATGGATGGAGGGGAAGGAAGCAGCTTCTGCTGCGATGGAGCACCCGTAGGTGGAAGTCTGATTTGGCCTCCGAGTTGCTGAGGTAGAAGGGCAGTGCTTTCCGGAAGGGTTTTTAAGGAACTACTCCGCATTTGCGTATCGTATGGGAGAAAACTCCTACCAGGTTGCCCGACTCACGAGGCAAGATGCTAAACATCCCAAACGCAATCGAGGTTCGTCGTTTTTTGAAACAGTGTCTACAACACCTACAACATGTCTACGCCAGCGGATTGAACCTCAGCCCTAATGTTCGCTAGCGGCGCACGTTACCACTGAGCCATGAGTCGGGCAAATAATAACTAAATATAATATAATATTTATAAATATAATATTTTAGTTTTTGTACGAAAATTTTCATTGATTCATATGCGCGAAATAATATATAAAATAAATATGGATTTATTACATCATGTGAAAAAAAAGCTCTTATAAAGAAATTCGTAATAATCTTTAGTATAACACAATTTTGTATTAAGGATTTAATTTTTAAAATAATAAAATTAGAAGAACATGAAAACCACTTGAAAGTTATATATTAATTAAATAGCAATGAAAATAATTGTATAATTTTTTTTTTTATTTAACTAAAAATTTAAAATTCATCAAATTATTATTAACTAGAAATAAGATAAAAAAAACTATGTAAATTAAATTTCTTATTGGTTTTGCCATTAATGACCAAAAAATTAGTTAAAATTGATATAATATATATACATAATAGAGACATTAAATCTGAAGTGGGGAAAAAAAAAATTTTTTTTTCGATTCTGTCAGATTTGTATCCTTTTGACGATATGAAATGGTCGAATGTTACAGATAAATAAAAGTTGTTACATCACAGTATTTTCAAATATAAGCAATTTTAGTCATTCCTCTTCTTATCATTTCAATGTTGTCACTTTGCACCAACTTCTTGAAGTAACAAGAATTGGAAAAATATCAGTTTATTGATATAATCTGATAATGTTTTGCATCGATTCAACTTTTAATAACAAATGTCTCAAAGTTTATGAATGATATTTCAGATATTAAAAAAAAAAAAATGCTGCAATTTTATTTAAAGAAGATGTTTCTTTTATCAATGAAGTATTTACTTCCAATAAACTGAAGAAGAAACTCAAAATGGGAAATTATAGTCGTCTTCATTTTATAATAAAATTATGGATAAAAAATATTAAAAAAGCTGAATCAATTAGAAAACCTATAACGATTAATCGTCTCATACAATATATCGCTTTGCAGTTATATTGTAGGAGACTTTCTGTAAAAAACCTTCTTCTTCATCATTGGCGCAACAGACCTATGGTCCAAGGTCGTCCGCCTACTGGTAGATTTCGAGACAAGAAATGTTATCTTTTTTACGGGGTAGGATTGTCAGCCCGACGCTCTACAAGATATTCTACTCTTAGACTGGGACCTACGGTTCAAAGTAGATTCTGAACCACTACAAACATCCATGACATTACCAGGACTCGAACCCGAAACCTGTGGCACTGAACGCTAGTCATTCGGTCATCAGGCCCCACTTTACAAACCACAACTGATAATTAACAAACATTTAAATAGCCATACGAATGAATCATATCGCTAATGTGTAGCGATATGAGTTATGCGTAAAGTTCTTTACGGAAGGCAATACACTCCAATCTTCACCCGTCAATGGATTGCTCGTGGGATACATAAGCTGAACACGAAGCCCGCCGATATTCAACAAAATAATAATAAGTCTTGCATTCATGTTCAATATTTAAAAAGTAGTAAAGGTTCAAAGTTAATGTAGAAAATAACAACTCTGACTAACTAATTAGATGTTTGCATATTTTGAAATAGCCCTTAGCTATATTTTAATAAATGTATTACATTCTGATCATATTTAGACCTAATATTTTTGTCTGAAATTCATCACCTATCCATTTTGTTAATAGTCAAAAGGATCGTAGAATAAACCTAAATTATAGACAATCTTGACTCGTCATAAGGCTAATACAAGAGAATAAATAAGTTTGGTAGTAACTAAATCAATAAAATAAGGTGTAATATTAAAAAAAAACTTCGAAAAATTTTGGAAAGCAAATTTTGTCCCAAACAATAACAAGAAAAACTATAATTGCACAGAATTGAAATTATTTAGACAAATATAAAGAATTATATTTTTATTTGATTTAAAATTATTTTTAAAATTGCATAATATTTGAGGACGAAGCTTTGTATATTAGTTGAGCACCAGGTATAAATACTATAGAGGAGACAACATACTCAACAATCAGTGTATCTTCCGAATTATACACACTTTTATGTACTTGAGATTTTAAAGTCTCTCATTTCTTAATCTTAATTAAAAAATAATAAAGTTTAAGGAACAAGAACAAAATAAACAAATATCAATTAATTTTTAAATGGACAAATTGTAATGAAATTTAACAATAGCAATTGCCCGATTCAGGCTTAATGGCAACGTGCGCCACTGGTGAGCATTAAGGCTCGTTCCCACCGAGGCGAGAGACGTGAAGATTCAAGAGGCAAGCGACAAAATATTTTCGACCCCTTCCCAGTGAAACGTCAGAAATAGCCTTGCGCCTAGTGAAAAACCGCTTCGAGTTGAAAGTTGGGCAACTCCAAGCGGCGGATTGCAAACCGGTTTCAGGCGACTGCGGTGAGGCTAGTGATTGGTCAAATTTTTTCGCTTGCATCTTCTCGCCTTGGTGAGCACGAGCCTTTAGGGTGGAGGTACAATCCGCTGGCGGCTTTGTTGTAGACACTGTTTAAAAAAAAAAACACCGAGAAGTTTAGTTGGCGTTTGTGATGTTGAGCATCTTGTCTCGTGAGTCGGGCTACCTGCTGGTAGTTTTCCAGATTTTCTCCCATACGATACACAAATACACGGTAGTTCCCCCTAAAAGTCCTCCCGGAAGACACTACCTTCCTTCTTCAGCGTTACCAAACCAAGTCACATTTGTACTTACGGATGTTCCGTCACAACAGAAGCTGCACCCATCCTTTCCCTTCTTCCATGAGACCACAAGGGATCTTGAACTTGATCTAGATGTTGCTCTCTACCAAGTGGGATAAGAAACAATAGCAATTGAAAGCGAGATACTTGATCACAAGGACACCTCGTGGAACAGTAACAAAACCGCAAAAAAGACTTACTACTCTATGTCGGATACCTTCAACTCGAAATGAATCTCTTCACACATAACCTGTTTCTATAGTGACCGCCATCGCACAAACACAGCGGTGGAATCAGTTCTAATTACAGTAAAAACGCTATCCTTACAACATTCACGTTTCTAAGTTTTTGAATGATAATTTTATTTGTTTCGTTTCAGTACAGCACTATCATATTTCTGTTAAAATAACAGACAATGGATGGGCACAAGAACTTGTTGGAGAAATAGAAATTATCCTAAAAGGTCGTTATGGATCAAAGACTGTAAACATAGATAAAAGGTAATTTTTTCTAATAATTTTCTGTGTTTAGTTAATTTTCAATATAGTGGCATATCCAATGTCTAAACTGTAAATTACGATAATACGTGTTAATCAAGCTTTCTAACTAGTTTTGCCGGAGGGTCAAATTAGTAATTAGAAAAAAAATTTATTAAAAAAATTCCAGAATTTTTGCATTTGGCAATATGCGACTGCATTTCAGCTAGAATGAATTTATTGTAAATTACTACAGATATTTATGTACCTGTTTGAGTTAGATCAATGAATGTATTTTAAGATTCCATAGAGTTGAATCGAAAATAATAAGGGCTAAATAATGAAAATTGAATTGCTTATTATTAGATAAGTTTGCTTAAAAAAAAAAAAAAAAAAAAAAAAAAAAAAAAAAAAAAAAAATTTTGTAAATTTTTCGGGCTTTTAATTTTTTTTTCCATTTAAATTCAGATAAGTTTGTCATTTACCATAGAGGATGTGGATTTAGATTCTTTACCAACATTGAGGCGTTCCAGAAGACAAATTAGCCACAGATTATATCACGCATGAGACGCACATCCATATAACCAGTATAGCCGAAAGTTTCCATTCGTTTCAATTTGAATTTGTAAAACGCTTTTCTAACCCTTCATTTGCGGCTTAATTGTCAATTGGCTAGCACTCTGGCCTTTGGTACCACAGGCTCTAAGTTCGAATCCTGACGGTAGCATGGAGGTTTGTGAGTGGTTCGAAATCCACGTTAATCTGTAGGTCCCGGCCTAAAAAGACCGGGACCTACAGTTTAAAGCGGATTTCTGCTCAGTAATCTGTTTAGGTCCTCGTGTGCACAAGATGAACGTAGAGCGATAAACCAAATCATCCTTCATTTCTGAGCAAGTTAGCTATCATTTGTCAGATTATAAATACTTTGATGCTTGGCATAAAACCGATTTCAAGCAGAACGATGGCAACAGGTAAAACAGTATGCCTTTCCGAGTTCTGTCCAGACAAACACGTTTTTCATACGCCATTCAGAACTTCCACATTCAAATATGGACGTGAATTATGGCAAAAATAAAGCCTATTGCTAAAAGAATTTATAATTCTTCGCTTGATATTCGAAATATGTTCGATGACTATCTTGTAATTATAGGTATTGTCAAGTTGTCCCGAAATGTGTGGCTGAATTCGTTTGGAAATGAATTGATAAAAAAAAGCAGCTTTGAGTAGCAACAGAAAAAATTTCGAGTATCATGTCATTGTTTACAAATAACAGACAGTAAATACGTAACAATTTTTTTTTTTTTTTTAAATAAAGGGCCGCTACCGGGCGGTGTACTTCTCTACCTTCCTCAAATTTCAAGCCTACACTCTACTTTCATAAAAAGACATTCCTCTTGGCCAAGCCACAGACCAAGATATTTTGTTAGGCTTATCCGATGTTAGAGTTTTCAAAATTCGAATGCTTTTTATGTTACAACAATTTTGTACAGGCAAGTTAGATGGCTAATAGTACAAACGGATCCAGGTATAACATCATGCCCGCAAATATGAAACGGTATGCTGCCACGTCACTTTCTATAATAGTGGCAGCATTTTTTTTTTCAATAAATTTCAAATACTTGACATTATACATAATCCTGTTGTGTATTTCATTTTAGAAATGCAGCATACAATTTAGGAATGGTTTACAGGACAATTGTCACCACCCCTGAAGATATTGATGTCAAAAGCATTGCTTTCCGCTGGACATGTGCAACTTTTAAGCTTTCAGATTCCATCAAGATTTCTATCGATACTCAAGCAGATACATGCAGACTCTGTTTACACAGCGTGATAGTCACTACTTACACCACTTCTTTAACGTAAGTAACTTTGTTCTCCATGTCCTATTTAAGTGGTTGTATTTTTTTGGCTATAAAAACTTTTATAGCTAAAAAAAAAGAGAGTACGTTCATTTGTTAATAATGATGGCGAAAATAAACCAGATAACTGAAAGGTTTGGTTTGTCGCTCTTTAACAATTTTAAGCAAAATTGTTGCATAAAATTAGGGGGGGGGGAGGGAACGCATGGCTTGCCTAATACATTGATTTCGGCTGACTGTGGTATAATATAGACTTTTAAACATATTTATTTTAGAAATGCAGACAAAAACAATGGACCTGATGGCCGAGTGACTAGCGCTCGAAGACGAATTGGTTAGTGCTCTGGCCTTTGGTACCACAGGTTCCAGGTTCGAATCCTGGCGGTGGCTCGGAATCCACTTTAAACTGTAGGTCCCGGTCTGTTTAGCCTAAAGTGTGCACAAGATGACCGTAGAGCGACAAACCAAACCAAACCTGACGCTTGGTACACAAATTTCGGGTTCGAGTCCCGGCGGTGCCATGAATGGTCTGTAGTGGTTCGGAATTTACTTTAAATCGTAGGTCATGGTCTAAAGTAACTGTAGAGCATAGGGCTGACAATCCTACCCAGTAAAAAGAAAACATTTCATGCCTCGATATTTGCCAGTAAGCAGACGACTTTAGGCCACCATGGGGTTGTTGTGCCAATGGTAATGTTGATTCTAAAAATTTATAACCTTAAATTTTCGGTATGGGTATACATTCGACATAATCTAAATGCAACACGGAAGTTCTTGTTTAAAAAATATTATCTTAATTACTTTTATCTTATAAATAGGAAAAACAATTTTTTAATGAAATAGAGATCAGTTCTGATAAAAATTTGGTACATGCTACTGATTATTTATCTATGAAATTATTTTAGGCAATAATCAGTTGATCGAAGGGGGGGGGGGAATCAGTGATTGGGATTTAATAACAAAAGAATCAAGTTTGGTTACACATTATTTTGCATCGATACAAGTAATTAAAAAAATTACCGTTGTTTTATTAAATAATAGTAATATGAGTTTGGTTTGTCGCTCTACGGTCATTTTATGCACACTTTAGGCTTAAGAGACCGGGACCTACAGTTTAAAGTGGATTCCGAACCACTACAAAACATCCATGGCACTGCCGGGACTCGAATCCGAAACCTCTGGTAGCGAGCGATAGCCACTCGGCCATCAGGCCTGTAATAATATGAGAAATGCATACAAATTCACTTTAGCTATAAAACACACTCGAAACTAAAGTGGATTCCGAACCACTACAAACATCCATGCCATCGCCAGGATTCGAACCTGGAGCCTGTAGTACCAAAGGCCAGAGCGCTAACCAATTCGTCATCAGAGCGCTAGTCACTCGGCCATCAGGTCCATTGTTTTTGTCTGCATTTCTAAAATAAATATGTTTGATATCATCCACTCCTTTCTTGATGGAAAATACATCACAAAAAGGAGAAAAGTACCAGAATAGAAGAAGAATATACCAGAAAAGAAATTATAAAAAGAACCTTAAGTAGATGCCACATTTATTTAAATAATAAAAGATATTTTGTAAAAATCAATTTTAAACTGACTAAAAAATTATCGTACTTCTCAATGCGTCAACTGATTAACAAGTAATATAAAAAAAATTTTTTAAAGCCAATTCCTACTTTTTTTTCACTCTATTGCAGAAAGTCCTCTATAAATAATTTTCATTCATTTTTTAAGTTTATCTGGCGCCATCTATTGGTAGATATATGCGACTTAAATCTAAAAAAAACCTAAAATTAATCAATTAAATTTAATTACTGAATTAATATTTGAAAAAGCTGTATTAACATCAAGTGTCATCCACTACAAGTTAAAAGAAAAAAAAATGTATTTGAATTTGAGTGGATGAATAAAAAGTAGTTTATTAACGATTGAAATTTGAACAAGATACACTGAAGTGACAAAAGTCATGGGATAGCAATATGCAAATTTTCAGATGTCAGTAGCATCGCGTAGAACAGGTATAAATGCGCAGTGCTTTCATTTCTGTTCAAGTTATTCATGTGAAGAGGTTTTGACGTGATGATGACCGCACGACGGGAATTAACAGACTTTGAACGCGGAATGTTAGTTGGAGCTAGACACATGGGTCATGCCATTTCGGAAATCGTTAGGGAATTCAACATTCCCAGATCCACTGTGTCAAGAGTGTGCCGAGAGTATGAAATTTCAGGCATAACATCCCACCATGGACAGCGCAGTGGTCGACTGCCTGCACTTAACGACCGAGACCGGCGACGTCTGCAAAGAGTCGTAAATTCTAACAGACAAGCAACATTGCGTCAAATAACCGCAGAAATCAATGTGGGACGTACAAGGGACTTGTCTGTTAGAACTGTGCGGAGAAATTTGGCTTTCTTGGGCTATTCCAGCAGAAGACCGACTCGAGTGCCTTTACTGACAGAACGACATCGCTTGCAGCGACTCTCGTGGGCACGTGAGCATATCGGTTGGTCCCTAGATGAATGGAAAACCGTGGCCTGGTCCGATGTGTCACGATTTCAGTTGGTAAGAGCTGATGGTAGGGTTCGAGTGTGGCGCAGACCCCACGAAGCCATGGACCCAAACTGTCAGCAAGGCACTGTTCAAGCTGGTGGTGGCTCCGTAATGGTGTGGGCTGTTTTTCATGGCATGGACTTGGTCCTCTGGTGCGACAGGACCGAACATTGACTGGAAATGCTTATGTTCAGCTACTTGGAGATCACTTGCAGCCATTCATGGACTTCATGTACCCAAACAAAGATAGGATTTTTATGGATGACAATGCGCCATGTCACCGGGCCACAACTGTTCGCGATTGGTTTGAAGAACATTCTGGACAATTCCAACGAATAATCTGGCCACCTAGATCGACCGACATGAATCCCATCGAGCATTTATAGGACATCATCGAGAGGTCTGTTCGTGCCCAAAATCCTGCACCGTCAACGCTTTCACAATTATGGACGTCTATCGAGACAGCATGGCTCAATATTCCTGCAGAAGACTTCCAACGACTTGTTGAGTCCATGCCACGTCGAGTTGCTGCACTTCGCCGGGCGAAAGGAGGGCCGACACGATATTAAGAGGTATCCCATGACTTCTGTCACTTCAGTGTATATATAGGGAGAGTGTAAGCTAATAGAAGGCATTGAATAAGTAATTTTTTACTAAAATGATTCTGTTCAACACATAATGATGCTTTAAACTAAATGCTTATAGAATTAAAAGGAGTAAATAAAATTGAATACTGATTAATGATAAATGACAATCAAAACTCCGTAAGGTATGAGTTAATTTTAATTATTAATATAACATTACTGCAATTACATGAAGAATTTATTTATGATAATGTCTTTTGAGAATGTGCTTATTTAGAAAGCTGCATATTACATAGAATAATACAACATCTTTGTCGAAATCGTCAAACAGTTTTATCTCATTAGTTTCTCGATAAAAAAAATTAACTTGTTGATTTTTTTTAAAATTAAAGCCTAGACAGATAAAAGTCAAAATAAGCAATTTATATTTAATTTGAAATTTTAAAATATCATTTTTTTACTTACGTATTAACGCTACCTTGGCTACAATTGCGCCAATAAAGAGCAATCTTGTTGTTCGCAAGCGCACGCAGTATCTTTTGAACGCAAACCGCAGCTACAGATTTGGCAGTTTTAAATGGAATTCTGCTTCCCTCAAACCAGTTGTCTTTTCTAAGTCCCACATGATAAGCACACGGACTGAAATTGCATTTCCAAAACTTCCGTTTACCAAAATAAAGTTTCATGTCATGGGAATTGGGACATTTTCGTTTTTTTGGCAAAATATTTCGCTCCTGAAAAAATAAAATTGCATCTTGTTCGGTTTCTGGCAAATCCCAAATACGCATTTTCGTAGCACTAAAAAAATTGGCGTCAAAAATCAGCAAATCTGTAGCTGTTAGATTGGCGACACTTAAAAACCGCCAAATCTGTAGCCAAGGTAGCGTTAATACGTAAGTACCTTTTTTTTTAAATGTAATTACTTATGAAATTACTATTTCAGGAATGCAGGAAAACAGCTTGTGATTTGTGGACCAAACACACCAATAACACCAAATAAATATTTAAATTTAAAATCAGACTTGCATTGCATTTCAGACTTGTATTGAAAAATGTCAATTTTTTTACTATATTTGAAAATGTGTTAAATTAAGTACTGGAGCTTATTTTATGTTCATATCACCTGAGAACTTTGTAAAAAAAAAAAAATGATAAATAAATTTTTTTTTTCCTATGTAAGCAAAATAATATATTTTATTTTTATACAATTTAAGTTTAAGGAGATAAAGATTAACTTTTAAATTACACAATTCAACAAGTTAAAATTAAAAAAAAAAAGTTCATTATTGTTCTATATTTTGAATTTGAGTACTAAGATCATTCGGTAGTTGGGCTGATACGCATTCATCATATGGCGGTGGTGTCTCACCTAGATCAAAAGTATCTTCATGGAATTGAGTAGACACCCAGGCAAGAGCCCATTTTAAATTTGTTAGCATAAATTTAAGTGCTTTTGTCCACTGTTCTTCCGAATTAAGTTGAACTTTAATAGAATAATATTTTCCTGTTCTTTTACAAATTATTCTACCTTTTTCCATTCTATATGGCAAATGGAAATTACTCTTCTGGCCACCGCCTTCAACTTTTTCTTTGAACTGCTGTAGGCAATCCAAGAATCCCACCATGGCCTGATCAAACCTATTATCCAAAACGTATCGTATTCCTCCAGAACAATACAAAGGCAATTGCTGTATTTTGCTTCCGTCTATTGCTTCTATCAATGAATGATTACCCATTGGCACTAATCGGTATCTATTAAATACGAGATCAGTCTTCTTTGCTAATGAATGAAGTAATAAGACTGTTTGGCCCCAAGCTGCATTGATTTCTCCCCATTCTACAGGGATATTGGGCAGTCGACCCAGCCGAAATCCGTTTATGGTGCCAAAATGACCATTATGCCAAATATGGAAGGTAGCATTAAACACATTCGTCTTGCTCAGCCTATTAAGCTGGCATTGGGTGTATAGGATTTGATTTTCAACACTAAGAAGATTATCTTCGGAAAGCAAAAGTTGGCGCTCAATACGGCAGTATTCTTGCCATCTTTTGTCTCCTTCTCTTTGTAGAAGTTCACATTCGTTTTCTAAAGTCCTCAGCATGTCTTTCATTGCACTTTGCCTAGTTTCTGTTTTAGCTAATTCTTCCAGAAGACGAGCTTCCATTTGCTGACATTCCTCTAGTTGCCTTTCCAACGCTTCCAAATCTTCTCCGTCACTGTCATTTTGAAGTCTCTCCAGGTTGTCTTGATATTTTTTCCTGTCCCCCTCTCCAATTAACAATTGTTGGTCCATTTGATCAAGGATATTTTCAGTGCATTCTTCACATACGGGATGATCGACATCTGAAAAATCTGACATCCCATTGAAAACAATACGTTCAGTTTCATACATCTGAACGCTGTCTAGAGGCAAATTGGATAGATCATCTATAACCATAAAATCACTGCCGGCGTCGGTAAATTTTACAGGTAGTACAATTTTTCTCATAACACTACTTTCGTCAGAGCGATTCTGAAAAGCGTCGATAAGAGTATGCCAGCTTTTTCTATCAGTATTAGGATAAAGTGGTGCAGTGAGCTCAGCAAATGTCTGTTGATCTAAATCTCTGAAAGATGAATGTAACCTAAGGGGTTGACAGCACCTTTGGCAGGCAAAATTAACAGAAAATGTTCGTTCCTTAGAGACATACTTGTCTGGAAACGGCACAATGAAGTTGTTATCCATTTTTATGTCTTTAGAGCTGAAAAAAATGTGAAGAAAGCTATGTAAAAAGAAAACAAAAACAAGTTTATAAAAAATTAATTTTCTAAAAGACACTGAATACAATACATGATGAGAATGTAACTTTTATACAGAGTTGACACCCAATTAAATCATACTATATTTTTAATAGATCATACAAATATGCAATAAGCTTAAAATAATACAGTTCAGTTTGCAGAATCAACTCAGTACAATCTACAGGACATCTATGTTACGTCCTACATTACTTAAAGCAATCAAACACACTGCATAGCATAATGAGATATTTCTTTTGCAACAGCATTATTAATTTGCACAATGCATCCAATGTTGGTGCACATATTCAAAAGGAAACCTCACAAAATATGATGTAGTGTGTTGAATTATGTTTATTAATGAAATGTAAGACATTTATAACTGCCTTTGATAAAACGATTCTGCAAAAATTAATTGTATAATTCTAAACTTTTTTGCATGCTTTAATTATAATTTATTAAAATGTTATGAGTAAAAAAACACAGTAATCATAAATCCTGTAAATCATAATACATTATAATTTAAACCATTTAGAAGTTACATAAACGAATACTAAAAATATACTATTTTTCACAGATGTTAATAAAGGAAGAAAATAATACCATTATATGTATAATTATTTCCAAAATATTAAAAAATAATAACATTTCAACATGTAACATAAAAATTATCATATAATAAACATATGGCATATCCAGCATTATCTGTGATACTTTATGCAAATTATATGATCATTTAGGATAAAAAAAAAAGTAATAAACAAGGAATTATATCTAAGGAAAATTTATACTAATTGATTTTTCATGTTTTGTTGGCCAATTACTTGTTTATTGTCCCAGTAATTATTGAACTTTTAATATTAAAATTAAAATATTTTATATTGTTTAAAATTAAAGAATTCTACTTTGAACAATTATGCAGTAAATATTTTGAACTGCTAATCAACAATTTCTCTGGAAAGTTATAAATGCTTACATCAAGAAATACAGATAAAATTTATGCAATTTAAAAGAAATAAAAACTATAAGGGTTATTATTAAAATTCATAACCTCTAAAATAGAGCATTTTATACATGATGGGATAAAAAAAATAATAAAAAAAACACGTAAAAAAATGAGTGATTACTTGCCAATATTTTTATTTCAGGAGGGTAACTGTGTTTACTGTTAAATAGCATAATTTTTTTAAGAATTTCAAATACAAAAAAATTAATGGAATAGGTTTTTATCGAAGAAAAATGCATATATATATATATATATATAGAGAGAGAGAGAGAGAGAGAGAGAAATATTATTGAGAACACAAAAGAACATATTTGAAAATTACTAATAAATTATATTACAATTTTTAACTTAAAAGTGATTTTTCTGAAGTATTCTTATTTTTTATTATTTTAATATATATTAAATTTTATAAGCTACAATAAAAAATGTAATATAAAAATACTCCAATTGACAATTATTCTAAGATTAATTTTTTTTTTCATAATTAATGTATTTCTTAAAAAAAAAGTTTAAAAATTGGTTTAGTTATTGTACATCTAATACAATGTAGTTGTAAGTCATAGCTTTCCTTTTTTTTGTTCAATTAATAGCTTTTTATTGATAAAAGCATAAGTAAATTTTCTCCAAAATTATATTATTTTTATATATATATATATATACATACATACATATACAAAATACTTAACCTTTTATTTGCAATTAAAAAATTAATATTTCTGAATATAAATTCTACCAATATACCAGTAAAAGTTGAAAATCCTCTGAATTTCAAGATTTCAACAAGAGAATTTATTATTATGATACAATGTAGAAGTTTGAAGTAAGGTTACAGACTGCATGACAGAAATAATTTTTCATATTTACAAGTCATACATAAATAGTGCAACAAATATATCCTTTTATACTTAAGTAAAACCTAATTTGTAATAAAAATTAATATTTCTTACACACATTTACTTATCTTTATACAAAGGAGAAATAACTAATATGAAAATCATAGTGGTGAGAAACAATGTTAAAAAATTTAAGGATGCTCGCAAGGCAAAACGAACAAGCTTGATTTTCAGCATTAAAATGTGCTGCTTCACATGCATTTCAAAAGTTTTATTATTACTTGCATTTACACACAGTTTTGCATTTTTTTGTATGTTTTTACCCTCTCCTTATGAATTTTAATTTCAATTAAAAAACCAGCTTATTATAACAAACTACTATTACAGTTACAAATGCTTGCAATAAATTGAATAGACTTGACTATATCAAAAACAGACTAAATTATGATTGGTAGCAAGTTTGCTTTTATTTTCTTTTTTAAATTAGCCTTCAGCTACTGAGCATATTAGATAAGAATTAATAAAAAAAAAAAAAAAAAAAAAACATGGCAGTAACTTTTTTAATAGCTGGTTGCAAATAAAAATTAGCAAAATATACTATCTATGCAAGAAATAGTCAAACATGGCAAATATTACAAATTCTTCAGGTTATTATAATTGTGGTATATATTATTTTATTACTAATGTACAAAAATTAAATAATTTATTTATAGAACCTATGGATGTTCTTATATTTAGCTAAACAATTTTGATGCCTTTTAAAGTTTATATCAGATTATTTACTCAACAAAATTTCTGCAAAATCCAAACAATGACATGAAGCTGCTCAACATTTTTTATTTTCTCGCATTCTTCCAATTTATTTTTTTGGATCAACAAAAATTGTACTTGAAAATAGTGAAATCTTTCGCCTTCTAAGTTGGCATTTGAATGGAAGAAAATAAAGCTACTTCTCCCATATGTCTAAATTTCTATTGACTAAACATTTAATTGTGTTTGTGTAATCTGATAAAATGACACATTTTCAAATTAATTTATTTTATAGTCTATTTCTAAATGGCTATAAAGTTGAATTTTTATTCCAGCTAATTTTTAGCACTAGATGATATTCTACACTTCTGCAAGCAGTAAAATAAATATCAAATTTTTGATAATGTAAATTCTAGTGATTATTATTTGAAAAGATATAATTGAATTGTATATATTGCTTAATAAAAACATTAAATATATAAAAATGACATAATATTTGTTATATTAATACATTCTCCTTAACATTTAAAATCTTTAACCGTAAGCCAATGGAACTAAAGGAAAACCAAAGAATAGATGGATTAATTTCATTGGTAGTGAGATATTATCGGAAAATCTCATGCACACAAAGTGTAAAAAAAATTCAGAACGCCTGGACATATACTGGGCTGTTAAGCCATGAGAAACAAGAGGCATGGAGATAATGGAGATCCACGTAAACAAAAATGTACAATTTTGCTGATTAATAACTAAATATAGGAATCACGAAATGTGAAAAACCACATTTTATTAAAATATTCCATACAATTTTTAATGAATGTTTTTAATTTATCAAATACATTCTTTTTTTTTTTTTCTGCACCAAATAAATGAAATTTTTTTTTTTTTTTTTTTTTTTTTAAATTTATATCAAATACAATACAATACTATAAAATGATTTCTTAAGGCAGATGCATAATTGAGAAAGAAAAAAAAATGTAGATAATTAGTTAATACAAAAAAATATATGATTGTTACATTAGTATTCCTAGCATTTTTTAATTAAAGTAATTTTGCAGGAGCAATTTAAATTCTTACAATTGTGATTCATCCATAATTTTTCTGGCATATTTGTCATTAATAGGCCTATATATCTACAGGCAAATTAAAACCAAATATGTTTTTTCTCCCCTGTTCTTTTTGCTATTTTATAAACAAGCGAAGAACATTCTATACTCAATTGACACATTAGTTAAAAATAATCATTCTTCCCTTTACTTTTTTTGTTTGTTATATTATGCTTTATAAATAAAAAAATTGTATTAAGAGAATTTACTGAATTTTTTAAATTTATTAATATTGAATGAATAGAATAAACTATAACCAAATGATATATCAATATATCATAATGAAAAGATTTATGATAGCTGATTGAACATGACATTGAAAATCCGAAACGTTCTACTTTCTAACTAATAAAAAACAAATTTAATTATTTTTTATATGCGTAATTTTACAAAAAAATATGTTAGAGAATGGAAAACTAAGAAGATATATATTAATAAAAATTACAATGCAATAAATACCATATAACATCTAGTGTTATTCCTATATTATAAATCAGTTGTTTTTATGTTCATTATACAAATTATAGCTATTTAAAAAGACCTGAGGGCAAATACACATAATAATGGTATATGTTAACATCACTAAATAAGATTCCATTTTAAAATTTTTTTTAATTTGTTCTTTCTAATTCAAGATTCTAATATGTTACATCTAAATTATAATTTATTAAATTCTAAAAATATTTTATTAAAATGTGAAATTGTCATAAAAAGAAATATAAAAATTAAATAATGATTTATATAGCCACATATACAATACAATAATATATAATTTTTTTACAAAGAATTTTATGAAAATTTTTAACGATTATTATTAATTATATTTAATTTAAGATTGGATGATTGTTAATTATAGCATTATATAAAACTTTTCATTTCTATTCTACAATTAAACAGAACAAATGGAGATAAATTTCATAAACACTTAAAAATTATATTATAAGCAAACAAACTATAGTAGTGCAGATATTCATTATATTGAGCTAGTGAATAAGCAAATTTCATTTGTGTTTTCATATAAATTAACATGAAAAATCATGCTTTATCTATCAGATTTATACTATTTCACAAACAATAACTATCTAGACAAATGAGTGGCAGATATCAAGTTAAAATTTAACCATGCAAAATATTTATTAAACTAATTATATAATTTCAAAGGAAAATTAAGTTCATAAATGATAAGTTTAACTTCATATTTGTTATTGAGTTTTTGCATAGTAACATAATGTTAAAACATTTAAATTACAATTTTTTAAATTTCATTATCATTTTTTTTAGCTTCAGTTCCAGTAAAAAAATGACTTCACACATTTTCTTTAGAGTATATCAAAATAGCAATTGCTATAAAACATAATATCAATATAATGATATAAAATGAATCAAAACAATGTTAAACCTATTATAAAACTGCAGAACCAGGATAGGAATTAACTGATGGGGGGAGGGGGAGAACTCATAATGATAAATTGATTATAATTTTGAAATTATATAATTTCTCTTAAATTGTACAACTTTAAGATTCCATTTAAAAAAAAAAAAAATGTGCCCTTAAACTTAATATTGGAAAAAAACTAAGAAATGACTATTGTAAGGATAAGGAAAGTACTTAATATACAACTTGATATAACTTATTGTAAATATGACCTTGCAATAGTTATCTACACAATATTTCTTTTTTTAAAATCATTTTAATAGATAAAGTGATAAGAGTTATAACTGAGAAAAACACATTAATATTGTTGAAAGAGAAAAAGAAATATTTATTAAAACAAATATTTGTATTAGTTTTAATAATATGAACAATTTGATTAGAATGACACAGCTGCATATTATTGAAGAGTAAAGATTAATAAATATGATAATAGCAACATTTGAGTTTTATTTATTAAATTAGTTAGTCAACAGACTAATTTAATAACCTATAAAATATAAGTTACATAATTTAGTGTGTGCTAGAAACATAAAATGCAAATTGATATTTAAGATCATTTAATAATTTCAACAAAGATAACTTTCAAATATAATATAAAGATAAATTTTAAATTAAATGTTTTATGTCAAATTTCAGTAGAAAGTAATAATCAAGTTTTGTACTGATTATTTACACATTTAAAGATAATTTAATTTCACATTTAAAGATATCCAGTATAATTATGCATTCTGAAATATCAAAAATATTAATTTTAGAATTCAATAAAATTTAATTTAAAATTTTACTAAAGAAATGCATTTGCAAATGAAATTGAAGTATATATGGACATTTAAGAATATGAAAAGTTATTTATATAATTCAATATATTAAATTCAGTTATCATTAATTTTGTATTTTACATTTAGTAAATGGAATGAACTCTAGATAAGGCTTGCTTCTTTGAAATGAGAATTAATAATTTTCAGAACTAATTAGAAAAATACTTATGTTAATGATATATAAATATTGACAAATAATTTTTCATTTAGAAATTTATTCTCTAACTACTTAATTTTTTCATCAACAAATAAGTAGGACCTTTCCTTTCTTTGAATTTATTCTATACCATAGTTAATAAAGTTAAATAAAAATCTTATTAAAATCAATATTATTAAATAATTTCATTTAACAATTTATTTGCAAAACAAAAACTGATAAAACTAGTGATTAATAGCAAAAGTAGATATTTTCTAAGATATCACTTGCAAGAAATAAACAGAAATCTACTAATTAATATACGAATACAAATACTTTAAAATAACATATTGAAAAGTTTGCAGTGGTGTGGGACATATCCCCTATAACAATATTAAATTTATATATGACGCAACTCTTTCAATAATATTTTTTGAAAAGTAAATAGCGACACGATTTTAAAAAATAAACTAGCGCGCATATATTAGAAAACAAATGAAGGGTAAACTACAGTAAAAATAAAACGCAAAAACGGGAAACAGCTGTTTATATATCATTTGTCATGCGTATTTAAATGGAAAAAATTCTACATAGAGAAGTAGAACCCTTATTCAGTGAATATTTATATAAATTAATTACTTTGCAAATCTTCCAAGAAATTCAGTTCATCTTGAATAATTTTACTTTTTCCTGCATCTATTTTTTCCCCTCCTCTTTTTCACAACTTGACTTACTCATTATCACAACACCAATAGTACACAGTTTTATTTCACATCAGTTTATTCAATAAATTATTGCTATTATAATATAGAGAATTTTCTTTGGAATGCATTACTTTCACATTGTTATTACGAAATGCATCTTAATATATCTTTTAATTAATCTAGAAAAGAAAAGAGTTTTTACAAATTACTATTTTTTAATTACATAGGAATATTGCTATATTCTTTTAAAAGTTGTTCATCAGAAAATTGTTTGCGTAACACAAAATTTAGCGAAGTCCATTTGGCAACAAAAATAGTTTGTCCTGTTTGGGAAAGCGAGTTGTAAGCAAATTAGTGTTTGCTAATTTTAATTTGTTATTGATATGTGTAAAAGTCTTATGTCAAGTTATGTATTAAATAGTTTTCAGTTATTATATTTTTATCTAATAAGACGATCGATATTTTAAATGGTATTTAAAATTTTTCTGTTTTACTTGAATGAAATTTGAACTTATGCGTTGGTCACTTGGAAGCGTCACCTTAGGATTGAGTAAGTCATAAATTTTATAATCTTTTAATCAACTTATCTGTGTTTATGACAATTAAAAACAATTGTATAAATTAAAGGTGTGTAATTATAACGAAGATATCTTCGGCTCGTTTTACTAGTAGGCCCAAATCAGTGAATACATTTTGTAATATTTTTATTTAATAACTTATAAACATACCACTTTGTATAGTGTGCCACAAAACAATTTTAATTTTACGTTATTACTAAATTAATAGTTTTTATATAGTTTTCAAATCCAAACTATTTACTTTATTGATTGTAAATATGCTAAGTAGGCATAAATTTTTGATGCTCGGCAGAACGTAATTAACCCTACAATATTTCAGATTTGATGAATGTTTATTTTTCAAATTCGATGAAATAAATGCATTAGCTCATATTTTTTGTTTATTTTCCTACACCATTTGAAAAAAAATCAGGTTATTTTTTTTTGTATTTGTTGCTAATTAGAAAAAAAAAAAAAAAAAAAAAAATTGCAAATTCGTTTTTAAAGTCAAAATGATAATGAGAATAGTGATTTCTGAAGGGCAAATAATTTGAATTATATGTATTGAAATCCTTTTTATTAAAATGCAATGACATAAAACAATGGAAAAAAATTGTATATAATATAACATTTGACATTAAGTGATGGATAAGAAATATAATAACACATATAATTCTATTGAGTGAATTTTGAAGCTTTACATTGTCATATTTATCCTAATCAGTTATACATTTCCCTGTAAAACTCACATCAGTGACAATATTTCAATGTAATTAGCCTTTCTACTGTTCACAATAGCAAAGTAAATAAAGGTAACTAATGATAAGTAAAATAATTTTAAAAAAAGGCTACCAAAAAGCAAATGTTTCTATTTACTTTTCATGCTTAAGAATTAAAAGAGTAATAACTATTTCAAATTTGTACAAATATGTGTTAAAATATAGACAAAGAGAGGCACATTGGAGATCATTTATCAAAACTATTATACTTTCACATATGTGTTTTTTGTACTGCTTTAAGAATTTTTCATTTGAAAAGTTATGTAATTGGTCATCTTTTTAATATTTTAAGCACTCTGTTTTGACTTTAAAAACAAAATAATTAAATTATAACTTATATAATAGTATCTCATGCTGTAATGACAAAGGTGCACAATATGGCAACTTTTTTTCTTTTTTTAACTAACCCACTAGTATTTAGCTTCAAAAGATTGAAAATATCGTGATAAAATTGACTTGTAGAATGCTAAATGTACACAAAATAATTAATTTTTAAATAATTATTCATATTGTATTTACAGAAAATTTCTTGAACATCATAATTGAAAATTTTGATGCAAACTTTTGTTATTTATCTGTTGAAGTCACTTGTCCTATTATTGGTAGTGAGAGTTTAAATTCATTGTTTATTATCTCAACTCCACTGGTGTCTTTAATTCTTGATAAAATTTCCTTCCTTGATTTGAGTTTCCTTCTTAGAAGAGACACAAACTTTTTATTTATAAATGCAACAGAACTTTCTGCTAAAAACTTATTAAATTTGAAGTTTTTTGAAATCATATTATGGCCTACATATAAGAAAACTAAAAAAAAATTTAAAAAATAGCAATTTCCAGATATAAATATTGTACTTTTACCAGTAACTTACCTCAAAGAATCCATATCTTAAAACAAATATCAATTACAGTTACAATTAAAAATGGCAAGTATTGAACCTGGAAAAAAGAATAAATAACAGAAGAAATTTATAATATTTCATGCAGCTATAATTTATAATATTTAACTAAACCAGTTTGATGATTTGATTAGCTAAAATGATAGTGTTCTATAAAAAGTCTACCAAGAATGTTTAACAGTTATTGCTTTTGACACATAAACCATGTATATATATATAATTGATGTTAATTTATTTAGGATATACTTGCTCTCCATTGCTTTGTCTGTGGCTCATGCCTGCTGCATCACTTATTCTAAAATAGCACATTCTGCACTTACATATCACAATAACATTATTGTTAGGTATAAGTAAAAATGTACCACATTTTGAAATTCAATATTGCTTTGGCAACTTTGCAAAAAAAAGATGAGCTAAAATTCAATCTTACCAAAATTTTTGCATACTACTTCAGCTATTAATACTTCCAATATAATTAGCTTGAGATATCCATGCTTTTATATAATTCTTCATTGAATATTGGTGTCCAAATTAAAGTTCATATTTTTCTCAGACTTATTGTCTAAATAAAACTACAAAAAACAAAAACTGATTAACTTTTACAAATACTGATGATCTGTCACAAAAAATATAAGTATTATCTAGCCCTTTTTTCATATATATATATACTTTTTATATTGCTATATATGTTTTTTAATGTGAGTTTTTTTTTTTTGCTCTTTCTTCCTTTAATTTTTATTAAATGTTGTTATTTATGTATTTTAGATATGTGTATTTAATATATCAGCATGGCTGATGAAAATCATAGCCAGATGATTATGCAACAACAGCCTCCTCCTTCCCAGCAATCACATATGCAGTCCACGCAACTTCAGCCATCGCAAGCTCAACAGGCGCAGATGCAACAATCTCAATTACAACAAAGCCAACTGCAGCAGGCTCAGCTGCAACAATCACAACTTCAGCAAACCCACTTGCAGCAATCGCAACTCCAGCAAAGCCAGTTACAACAATCTCAGTTACAGCAGTCTCAGCTGCAATCTACTCAACTGCAGCAATCACAACTCCAGCAACAGTCCCAAATCCAGCAACAGTCTTCTATGCAACAACAACAACAGCCCCAACAGCAAAATGTATCCATGTCAATGGGAAGTACTGTTGAGCAGTCAAACATGAATGTAACATCTTCTGTCCCAATCAATGTTGCTACAATTAATGTTTCTCAGCCTCAGCAGTTGCAAGCTATACAACCAAATGTCAATACAAGTTCTGGTACTCCTGTTCAAATGGCTGTATCACAGCTGACTCCTCAAGCTCAAACTCTTTCAGCAGGCACTATGATGTCTCAGAGTTCAGGTCCTCATCCAACCATGATGCATCCAACAATGACTATGGCACAGGCACCATTGCAGCAAGTATGTTAACTTCTGCATTAAAAAAACAAATAAAAACATTCCCATACTAATATTTATATATGCCTTTACTATACTTTGTTACTAAACTTACTTTAGTTTTCAAATTTTTTGTTGCCATTTTCTGTACAATATACCATCTTTTTTTATTAAAACTTTATACAGCAATTTTTATCTCATATTGGTATTTTTTGCCCCTGTTAATAGTTTATCGGTATGGTCAACCCTCAATAAATTGCCAAAATCACTTAGCATAAAAAATAAATTTGCCATCAATGTAAAAAGTTTGAGAACACTATTTTAATAATATTTTAATTTTATTTAACATTATTTGGATATAATTTTAAAAATAAATATTTATTTCTTTAAAAAATGACACACAAAATGTTTAAAAAAAAATGTTATTTTAATTTTAGAAAAAGAATTCAAATGATTCTTTAAAAACTCTAAAATCTGATGAAGTGAGAAACTAAATTCTGAAATGTTTAACCGATGTATTTTCAAAAAGTGTCCTGTTCTTATGAATATAAGTAAAGTTTTTAATAGAAAAAATTATTTATACTCTTAAAAACAATAACTGTAACTATATTACATATAAAACTTGTATTAAGAAGCTTTTAAGAAATTATTATATATTAGCTATTACATGATTTAATGAGTTTTAAGTTTCATATCTATTTGAATTTATTTTTTTTAACTTTTTTTTTATTTGTGTATCTTTTCATAATTCACATTTATTTGTATTCAAATTTAATAAAGAATTATTCATTTTGAAATATTAATTGATTTAAAAAAAATCTATTTATAGGTGCAAGTAATTCAGCAACCTCTTTCTACATCATATCTCCAGCATTTATATTCGCCTCATCAACAAATGATTTTTCCTTCAAATTTAACATTGCAACATGCTGGTATGGCAACTTCCACTCTCCAAAGTCTGGGAGCTACACAAGGTTTAAGTTTGCAATTGCAAGCCAAAGCTACTTTAGATCCCAAAACATCTGGAGGTCAAAATATACAAACAGTGAATTCTGCAAATAAGGTAAAAAGGAAATGTATATTTTCTATTTAATTAAAGAAATTAATTGCTTCATTTCTTAGCCTATCTTTTTTTAATATTATATTTAATATTTTTTTTATGTAAATTATATCAATATATAATATAATATCAATTATATAATATTTCAATATATTGTTCTCTGTTAATCTGACGCTCCTAGCGTTCACCTCGTGGTCTCGAGATCTCACCGCAACTCCTACTTACTGCACTGGACCACAGTTACCAGTTATAACCGCGACCTCTCGCGGTTATAATTAAACCTTACAATATATATATATTATATCAATTATATAATATTTCATCATTTGAAAATGTAAAATTTTTGGAAATGTATATTTTCTATTTAATTAAAGAAATTAATTGTTTCATTTCTTAGCCTATATTTTTTTAATATTATATTTTTTTTATGTAAATTATATCAATATATAATATAATATCAATTATATAATATTTCAATATATATATATTATATCAATTATATAATATTTTATGATTTGAAAATGAAAATTTTTATTTTTAACAATATTCACACTGCCTACATAAAAATATTACACAAATCTTATGAAGATAAATGGAAATTAGTTATACATACAAATTATTATATATCATGTGTAAATAGAAAAAAGGAACTAAAACTTTCAGAAAGAAAGGATAATTTTAAATTTTAGAACAAATGACTAATTGGTAGCCACAGCTTGATATATTTCTGTTTTCTAAAATCTTGTAAAAATCTTAACTATAATAGCTTAGAATCAGTTTAGAACAATATATTGAATAAGATACATTCATGTCCATAAATTAAGGATAATGAAGTTCAGGCAAAGAAAGAGACAGAAGCAAAACAAATTTGACTTATTTGTAAAGTCTATTTCTTAAACAAAAGGTAAAGATAAAAAAAGATGCTATATGTTTGACATAATTAATAAAAATTGCGATTTTTACTATGATGGTTAATATGGAGTATGTCTCCCGGACGATGCAATACAGGCCTTACAACGCCCAGGCAAGCTGAGTATCAAATTATCAATCTGATCTTGGGGAATATTACACCACTCATCAAGCAATGCCATCCGAAGTTCCGGTTGACGGGCTGCAATTCGTTGGCCAAGCCTATTCCCACACATGCTCTATTGGATTCAAGTCCTGTGAGTATGCTGGCCAATCCATACGGGTGATATCCTCCAATTGAAGGAATTTGTCTACAATGTTTGCACGGTGAGGACGGGCGTTGTCGTTCATAAACAGAAATTCAGCACCCATGGTGCCCCGAAACAAACGTACATGTGGTTCCAGAATGACATCCCGATAGATGTGGCCTGTCATCGTTACACTCTGAACATGCAGGTCAGTTCTGGAACCAAGAATAATTCCTCCCCAAACGAGCCATGCTGCACCGCCGTAACGGTGTCGTTCTCTTGGTGGTAACGGGTACCTGGCGCTCTCCATATGAAAGTCCGGCAAGAATCAGACTGCAAACTAAACCTGGACTCGTCAGAAAACATCACACAAGACCACTGTTGCGGTGTCCACAATGCATGCTCTCTACTCCAGGTTAATCGCAGGCGACAGTGAGTTGCGGTAAGTGGAACACATCTGACAGGCCTACGAGCATATAGACCAATGTGCCCTAAGCGTCTGTACACGGTCTGCCTTGAAACTGTCGTATCAGTAGCTGAAGAGAGCTGACGAGACAGGTCTGATGCTGTGCTCCGTCTGTTTGTTTTGGCTGTAACTGCTAAATACCTGTCCTCATTCGGTGTTGTAACTCTGGGGCGACTGTGCTGTAACATCTACTCACATTACCATCATCTTGGAATTGTTGCCAAAGCCTGGAGATGACACTCTGGGCGATTCCAAGTTCCTCGGATACTTCCGGCTGGGTATGTCCACATTCCAGTTGTCCGATAATTCTACCACGTAAAAAATCATCCAAATGCTTCCTTTATGCCATAACTATGCGGTTATTGCACTGAAAGGCTTTTAAAGCACTTGTGAACAATTTTACCTCTTTGCCACCATTCCTTATATACCCCTCTCTTACACTCTCGTCGTTGTGACGTACTATCCGCGCCATCTGGTGGTTTCCTGTAATTTGCATATTCTTCTTCAAGATGTGTGTGATAATTCTACAGGTGAAATTTTTATTTTAGAGTTCAATTTTTGTGTGATTCTGAATTATCCTTAATTTATGGACATGAGTGTATTTATTGTATTACAGGATTTTGCAATTTGTCATAGTTCTGAAAATTTAGCTTCATTTTATTTTAAAGAACATACACACACAAAAGATTTAATTTGGTTCTTAAGCTTTTAAACCACCATATTTAGATAAAAGAACAGAATGTAGAGAGAACATATTTTCAATTCCTTCTAATAGAAAAGTAAATACTCATATATCAGAAAAATATTTATTAGCTTTAGGATTTGGCCATTTTTGTTGATCACTAAATTGGTGCCAAACTACAACTCACATTTCTGAGTGATAATATAACCCTACAATATTATTTTTGCCCTTAATTTCTGTAAGATGAAATTTCAAGACAATGAAAGAAGTAATTGTTTTTTCTGAAAGAAAAACTGTTGAAGTAATTGAATTCTGATGAATCAAAAAATTTAATGAATAACAGTGATTTTAAAATATTAAATTGTTGATATTTTTGTCAATTTCCAGGGCACAAAGTTTAATAAAAAATGATAAAGCAGTGTTTTTTTTAAAGACAAAAATACTGAAATAAACTAAGTATGAAAGTGTGCAGATTTTTAAGAAAAATAAAGTGATTTTATAAGAGGGAAAAAATTGCGGAAATAACAATTAGAAATATAATGAATTTCTCTATAAACGAAAATCATCTAAAAATCAGCCCTTCAATAAATCTTATGTTATAGCATCCAGATTGAAATCTTAAATAATGCCTTGATTACTTTCCTGAAATAAAAATTTATTCTTTACAATAATCTTGCAAGAGATAGGTTAAGCACTATAGATAAATAGTAAAAAACTAGCTGAAACCAAATTAAGATGAAAAAAAAAAGTGACCAATCTCTGTCTAGACTCCTTGGAAAATGTGATTCATAAAAAGGAATTTTTGAGAATGTAACAGAAGTTCTGTGTTAAAATGGAAACCTTGTTTTGTAACATCCCCTAATCTTAACTATTATCACACACAAAAGGAGAATTTGAAAGCTGGAACCTCAAGTAATTGCGGGACTCATTATTAAAATAAAAATCATCACTGCCAAATATCTTGATATATGATTTTGATAAACGCACAAGAAAATGATATTCAGTGAAACTGAAAAATAAAACAAATACCTTCCTTTGTCCAGACATCTGTTTTATACTGCAACAGCCTCGCAGACTATGACGTCATAAAAAATATTGTTGAGTGCATAAAAAAACATAATTGTTCTAGAAGAACATAAGTTCATTTAATGAAAAATTTAATTTTTAAAACTTGAAGCTTCTCCAATATGAGAAAAATCGAGTGTGCCTCATTTAGGACATTATTGTCAATTTGCGACGAAAAAATGTTTGAACTAGATGAGAATACCATTGCTTATTATTAGTTAATTTTATAGCATATTTTACTTTGCAAAATAGAACAATAAAGATTACATAATTAAAAGTCTAAACAAATATCTGAAAGCTATTAAACATACTAGATAATTGTGTTATAAATGAATTTCAAATGCTAACATAATTAAGGTAATCACAATTATAAATTTTTATCTAAAATTTATCAACAACCTTAATTTATGAAAACAACTAAAGTAAATACAAATTTGAGAAAGTTTTTAGATCAAAATATAAATGAAAACATTAAATTAAAAAAAGGTTAGTGCTTTTTACATTAGATTATTATACTTCAAAATTTTTCTTTTTCGCATATTGTCTAGCATTGTTTCTCTCTGTACATAATTCTTTTAACAGTTATAGATAGCTATCCAATATTCGTTTTCTATATCTTAACTACTGGCTGTAAAATATGACAAGAATATAACTGTAAAGTAATAATTTATGTATAAATCGGTTAATTCAATAATGTATAAATAGTATATTTAGTAAAATTGACTTTTTATGATTCGTTAAATCCAATTATCAATTATGAATATTCTTCTTTGATTTATGGTAGTCTGTTTGATCTTCAATTTTTCACCCATGATAATTATTGAAAAAAAAAAAACTTGGTTCTTAAATTTTTATATTATAAATTGCTTTAATAATAACTAAGTAAAACTTCTGATTTCTCAGCAAGCCATGGCTGTAAATGCCGGGACTATGATGACTGCATCAGGACAAGTTATTGGAACATCTAAAAGCAATTTCCCACAACAAATGATGACTGGTCCTGGGAAATCTACAATTATCCATAGCCAATCAGGTTATGCTCCTACTAATGCCAACCAAACAGTAGTCATTGGGACAGATTGGAATGGTTCCTAATCAACAATCTATTTTTAGTCCAAAAGCTATTGCTGATTCTCAAAAAGGAAAGACTTATGTAAGTTTTTTTATTATAGATATCTAGAATAGATTAGAACTTAAAATATTGAAAATTTTAATTTAAATTAAAGAAAATGTATTTTCAACTCTTTAAATTTAGCTATACTCATGTTGAGATAATAACTAGATTGAAACTTTAAGTGAAATATTTTAATCTCTATTTTTAAACTAAGAATTTCAAAAAAAAAAAATTTCTATCTCAAGCACATATGTTGCTAAATATTGAAGCTGACATAGTAAAACACAGATGTTAATGAGAGACATTTCAAATAATTAATTTATTTTGATGTTAATTTTTCTATAAAGTTATAATTATAGCAAAGACAAGTGAATTTGTCAGCAATATTAAAAAAAGAAAATGGAAGAATTTTTTCCCAAAGAATTTAAGTTATAACAATGTATTTGAAAGTAAATAAAGATTTAAATTTCAAATTGAAAACATTTTTTAATCATGATACTTAAATCATTCTGAACATTTTGCTTTGCATCTTATTTAACCACACAACAACAATTTTAAAGGATTCATTTTCATTTTCCTGTCATTAAACCATGTACCCTTTCACACAGATCTTCTAATTTGGTGAGCTTTCTCCCCTTTCTTTTTTCCTTCCTCATACTAATCAACCAATTTCATATCACAACTGCACTAGAGACCCCTACTTATCTGCTAATAATCTTATTTATTGAAAGCTATCAGCTACTATTTTTATTGAAAGCTATCAGCATTCCAAGTACGTTTCATTTACACTTCTAAATTATAGCACTTGTCAATCATACTTATGTTCTTGCATGCCAATAATGAATTATGTGATAATGAATGAACAAATTAACAATTAAAAAATCAGGTTCATTTAAAAAAAAAAAAAAACATTTCAATACAGTTTTTACCAGTGGGCAGACATTTAGAATGACAGGCTTTGCATAAAAAGCTGAGTAGGCATATTTTTAACAAATGCATATACCAACATTACCTTGAAAAATATTGCTTTTATTTTTGAAATGTATTTAAAATATTAGATAAACAAACATTTTAATTTTGTTTTCTATTTGAAAATGATAAGGTTCAAAATAATTTTTTTTTTTCCTGTGAGTGAGTAAGTAAAAAAATTATATAAAAAACAAACCCTCTTTTGCAAATGAGCAGTGGCATTATGTTTATTTTCTTTAAAAATTATGATCTTTCCTGTAATATTTATAATTTTTCTGAAAATAAAAATTGAAATAACAAACAAAATAATAATATAGGCAGAAAAAACTAGTACTATTTGATTCAACAATTAATGTAATCCTAAAAGCAGTAGCAATATTTACTTGGTTGCAACTTTTTCATAGTACAGTGTTCTAGGTTTCACCTCTTTATTAAGCATCCCAGACTATTTTTTATTGGCAAACATTTCTCAGATTTTTTTTTAACCTAGTAACTATTAGACATGTATTTTAAATTGGCATTTCTAGAAGTAAATTATATCTTATTGATTATCTCTTTCCCGTTTAATTATAAGAATTGAAACTTCAATAAAGACAACATTGTTATTCATAGATAAGAAGGAATAAAACCATATAATATTACTTACTCTTTATTCTAATTGAATACTTTTTCTTAGAGCCAGTTGATAATTTTCTCATCAGAATTGCTTAAATAATAACAAAATCCCATTTTAGTTTACTGTTGTCATGCTTTATATTCAAAATACTTGAATATTTAATACTTTCACTTTTAAAATTTATGTTCAACTGTAACTTTGGAAAAATCATCAGAAGAATGTAGACCTAAATTTGTCAGAATTATTCTTATAGTTGAATTCTTATGTAATAACTTTATTTATTCAGCTGTAAAAAGATTGTTTGTCTGAGCACTTAAATGAAAAGTTATACTGTTGTTGCAAAGTTCTCAGTGGCAGATGTAATTTTAATTTTGTTCTGAAAAAGTGTTCTGATGTTCTTTAATTTATATGAAAAGTAACCAGAATAATAAGAGAAAAGTAGTAAATTGTTCTTAGTATAAATTATTTTAATTCTGATTTCAAAATATGTATATAATTTGTATAATATGATTGATGATCATAATTTAAACTTGTTATTGTCATAATCGTAGTGAAGATATATATGCTTAAACAAAAGTATATTTTTAATCTTTTCAATTTCTTTTACTGTGTAAGCTTTCCTAGATTTAAATATCTTTTTCTAATTTTGTGTACTTTTTAAAATTACTATTGCTATTATTAAAATTTTTAGTACTGAAAAATTTGTTTATATATATGTGTATGTATTTTTAAAGGCATTTCAAAGTCAGCCAGCAACTTTACAACCCAAATCACTCTATTCATCAACTTTACCTGTTCATTCATCTACTCAAGTATTTAATGGGAGTCATATTAAACAAATATCATCACAACCTCAAATAATAACTACACAAGCACCAGGGACTATGTTTAGTCAAGCCCAATTATTAGGTATTGATAATGTTCTATTTTTTACCTTGTGATCTTTAAAATTTTTCATATTAAATTATATTTATAATTTTTGTATGTAATATAATTTTGTTATTTACAGTTAATTAAATCATATTTTTTTATTGTCCTTTTTGAGATTTTGTGTAGCCATATGTCATTATTAAAAAAAATTGATTTTTCTTTAATTTAAAATTAACATCATTTATAAATAACTAACAAATATAATTCACCATTGTCGATGTTTAAGTAGATATAGTATATTTTTCAATTTTTAAAAAATGAAAAAAAAAATAATTATGTTTGTAAAATTAGATATTAAAATAATTTTAAGACTAATATATTCTGATACAGGAGAAAGAAGCATTCAACGAAACAAAAATAATCAGAAAGGCTTTCAAAGAAACAAACTATCTGATTAAATTTTTAAAACTATTTCATCATTTGTGAACATAAACATTTTGTAAACATAAGAAGTATGTCATTAGTTTATTATCTAATTTCACTTTTCTATTTGAACACATTTTTTAACATTAAATTTATATTTTCACTATTTTTTTTAGCTTGTGTTTAAATTCAAACAATCAGAAATAAAGTACAAATGGAGAAAAAAAGCATACTGATTTTTTTTGTATCAAGCTTTATTTTGATATTTTTATAAAAAATGTTTAAAAAACACTGATGTTATAATTTCTTTTATTAATGTATCATAACTATTAAGAACTAGCTTATATTTAATTAAAAAATAATTAGTAAGAATTTTTTCATTTTTTTTTTTTTTTTTGGCTTTTTAAATGATAAAAAAATTAAATTCAAGGGGGGAAAAATGGTCTTCTGTAGCTGTTATAGTTTTAAAGTTTTAGAAGAAAAAAAAAAAAGATATGCCTTATGATGAGAATTTTTTTTTTTTTAACAGATAGTTGTGCAAACATTTTTTTATTATTTTTTTTCTTGTAATGTATCTTTTTTTTCTTTTTAACTTCAGGTATTATTTAAATTTTTGATTTAATCTTAAGAAATATATTATTAGCCTTTAGCATGGAAATATTTCATATATATATATTTAAGCTGGAGTTTTTTTAAGCACATTAAATCATAATTTCTGTTTTAAATTGTGTAGTCTTTTATGATTAAAAAATGAATTGGGAAAATAAAAAATGCCTGAATATTTTATAAATGGGTATTTAAAATAAAAATGGCACAATGAAGCGTAATGTTAGAAACTACTATTTATTTCATTCATTTGTTGAGAAATGCTTAAAAGAATGTTTCCTAATTTTTATTTATTTATTTTTTTACTTGTTTTAAGATTTATCATTGATTTAATCGTATAAGTTTATAAAGAAAATATTTTTTGTTATAATAATATATATTGCCTATTTAATAGTGCTGTTTCAAAACTATGTTCTGTCGCATTGCAATTTTTGCGTTAGTCATGTTGTTGCTTTTTTTTTTATGTTGTTGCCATGTTGATTTAAATCAATAATTTTACTTATTTTCAAATAAAATTAATGCATTATATATATATATATATATGAATTATGTAAGTAAACCAAAATCTTTGATTTATTTTTTGATATATTGATAATTTATTTTGCTTAGGCTTGCAAACATTAAGTCCTTTACCACCTGGCTTAACTTGGGCAACTCCTGGTTGTTTACAATCAACAGCTCTTCAGCTTGGTCAAAATCCTATTATTATTCGTAGCCAACAATCTGATATGTTCATTCAGCAAACTCAACCTCAGACTGCAATGCACCTACCAGTTGCTGCTGCCTCTGCTGCTACACAACCTGTGCCTCCAACCTCATATGCTTCTGCTTCTGTCGTACCACAGAAGCAAAAACAAGTGAAGGTATATATATATATTTTTTTTAAATCTTTAGGAATTATCAATTATTTATAGTAATATATTTTCCTTTTTTATTTGAGTAGCATAAATATGTGTGCAATAAAGGAAAAATAAGTGTAATAAAAAGTGAGGTATAAATTCAGCATTTATTTTTTCCTTTTATAAAATTTAAACATGATATATATCTTATTAAAGCCATCCATCTATTTGAAAGAAATTTGGGAGGTTGATTTCGGTGTTCACTAATTTAAAAATTCTGTTGAGGCTAGTAGACTTGTCAAATAGACTCAACATAAATTCATCACAAACTTGGGTGGTTAAAAAACAAAAATGAATTATGTGCTAGCATAGGTTTTTCTGTCTTCAAAAAAAAAAAAAAAAAAAAAAATCTTTATTTATATGAATACAAAACATGTTTTAACTGCTATGGCTGTTTGATGAAAAAATTAAGGTAAATCATAGGCTTTTTTTTAAAAAAACAAAATATATAAATTGATTTCAAATTTAAATTAATATTATTTCTAGAGTGCATTCATTACTTGCTTTGGTTAGCTTCTACTATATAATATTTTTGTTTGAATGGAATTTATTTGAAATTCATTAGTTTTAAAATTGGCCTTATTTTTTTAAATTCCTTTTTCTCTTATATTTCAAATTGCTTGTAATGAATGGTGTTTATCACAAATGATTTTATATGTATGAATTTTTTTTTAAAAGATTAGTTGGAATTTTAGATAATTTTCCTGATGTTTTAGTCTAAATAATGTAGTATTTTTTACTAATTTAAGGCTATATGAATACTGATGTTTTATAATAATTTCTAATAAATTGGGATAGAATCAGTATCTGAAAAAAAAAAAAATATGAATATTTGATGGTTTTCAGAAACCACCAAATTGAAAAGTGTAACGATGAATCGTAATTTCAAAAATTTTGCAAGATTCAGTTACAACATTGTAAGTTTTTTATTGTTATGAAATTAAAAGCTTACATTTTTATTCTTTAGTGTTTTCAGTTTGTTTTTATAAAACTTATATTTTAGTTCAATTGCTTGTGAAATGTACTTTTCCCTTTTGAATAGTTAAGCAACCTTAAAATTATACCACCAAAATTGTCATTTCAGTGATATTTTGTTTTTACTACTCTATGCCAGTGTTCTTATTTCTATATGTGAAATCACATTTATTATGCCTAATGAAATTAATTCATATTGTGATTTGTTTTAATTATGTATTCCTTGGAAATCAATAGCAAAATTACTTCAAGAGAAAACTGAATTATTTAAAATTATTTAGTCTGTGCTTATATAAACTGTTGGAAATTATATTTTCTTCTCAAATTTTTAATTCTAAATCTTTTAATCTTAAAATATGTGCTTTATAAACACATATTTTAGTTAAAACAGTTTGAAACATTTGAATTTTTTTCAATTTGTAAAATTATTTGAAATTTTTGTTTTCGAACAATACATTTATAAGTGATTTTTCTTTCATTAGACTTCTTAGCAATACATCACACAAAACAGACAGACAAAGCAGTGTAAATACTCTTAAGTAATATGCTTTGTTTCCTACACATAGAATTTTATTCTAATAAAATTTATTTTTCAAATATGGCAATTCTTTACCGTTGCAATTTATCTTAAATGAATTATTTAAAATTTTGTTTTGGTCTTACTTTCTCTATTTTTTATCTTTTACACTTTATAGAATATTTATGTTTGCTTAACCTTATCTTTTGTCATTTATTCTTTAAAATAATTTTAAATTAAAAAATAAAGCTTGAAAATGATGAATTTTTTTATGGCAAGTTTTTATTTTAGAAAAATTAAATTAGTCCATTGCAGTGATCTCCAAAATTGATTCTGCACATTTTTAGACGAACAAGAATATGAATATAAATATGTGTGTTTGTAGTCAAAAATCAAAATTATTTATTTATTTATTTTAATATGCATGCATAAATTAAATAACATTGTTTCCTATGTCTTTGACATGCAGACAAGTATCATTTTGAGTACCATACTTTGGAGACTACTGGTCCCAATATATTGGAAGTTGTTAGTGTGATATTATACTACTGCTATTCTTTTGTCTTTATCTAATAGCCATTGAATATTTTTTGTATATTGATTTAATATGGTGTTAGAATTGTACTATCTGTACTGTAAAAGAATTTTCTTTTCATCTTTGCAATACATTGTAATTTTGTTAAATTTACTCAAATATTTTTTCAACTTTTTTAATTTTGGTCAAAAAGTATAAGTTTAATTCTGCTCATAAAGTAATGTAAATTTTTATATTAGCATAAAGCATGAATTATTTTACCAGTTTTGAATGGATATAGTAGAATTTCTAAATGAAATAGTCAAATTATTTGTTTATTTTTATTATTGATGTTCAAGTTATTGATATTTTTTTTATGCCTGAATATATTAAATAAACATTCTACTTATTTGGAAGAATTTTTTTTTCACACTGTAAACATCAAAGTTTCTTTCTTGAATTCAATGCTTTTAGTTAGAATAGTGGAAATATCTTATGAAAGCTGAACATCTTATTTATTTATTTTTTTTTTTTGTTTATCTCAATTTAATTTAATTTTTGGTTAATTGGGAGATGTATTTTCTAACAAAATAAATGAATAAAACTAAATTGCTAACTAGTTAAATTTTTATATCACATAATCAGATAATAGTGTTTATTTTTTTTCTAATTTTGAATCCTTAATTTTTTTGTTAATATTTTGATGAGTTTCTTCAATTGATTCTAATTACTAATAATATAATAGATTTTATTGGATAGTTCTTTCAAAATGCATATTAAAAAGAAAAGGGTCACACACTGTAGAAAATCATGTCTTTTTTTTATGTATATATATATTCCACCGCTATATAAAAATATTAACATTTCGAAGAAAAATATTTTTAAGATAGCAATATTTTTTTTATAGAATTATGCAAAGGATAAACAAAAATAGGAAGAGTTATAAATTTAAAAAAAAATGTAAGAAAATTATTGAAACAAAGCAAATGATACAAGTTCATTTTTTTTTTTCCCTTTGCCTTGAATATATAAAATTTGAGATAGTTTTACTTATTTTGAATAAAGAATATAATTACATTTTTAAAGCCTTATTTTATGGTTATTTCAAACATTCAATAAAGTATTTTCCTACTTTTCAAATGTCAATATTTAAAGAAAAATTTACGCCATTTTTAAAAAATTCATTGAGGTTACACAAAAGATATTTAAAGATTCAAATTATTTTTTATGATTTGACAATTAAAAATAAGTATTACTTTTATGAAATACATTTTTACATGACAAATTTACATGAGAAAACAAAATTACTCTTTTGTTCAATACTGAACGTTGAATTATTTCTCAGGTTCGTCCTGGAACTCAGACTGTTGCAGTTGCTACTCAAACAAATGTTTCCAGTGCTGCAACAATCAATTCTAATACGACACCTGTCCGTACCCAAGTAAGTGTGTTTCATTTGTTGGCGGAATGAAAAAAAGCTTTAATGTGCATCTTAATGAAGAATAACAAAAATAGAAAAGAGAACTAAATATAAAAAGAAATAAAAACATAAAAGTACTTTAAAAGGAATTTCATCTTATTAAATAATTACACTGAAAATTCAGCTTTTAACAAAAGAAGCTGAAAGAAACAAGGCTTTGAAGAAATATTTATCAAGTAAAACGAAGAAAATAATATTCTTTGTCTTGAGAAGATCTTGCTATCAGAATTAACTTTGAATTTTTTTTGCTACTAATTATTAAAAAACTATATATGTGGCATACGAAAATTTTTTTTAGTAAGATAAATGTTATATATCTATATTCGTCTTAAGAAGGTTTAATGTTGTTCATCAGTTTGTCAACGGGAAGAAATATAATTATGGTAACTGGACATTTTGAAGATTTTAGTTTGTGCTTCTGTAAGGACTGAATAATTGTTTATTGATCATGGATTAAATATGCATTTGTTTGTTCAATTTGAAGGTTATACATATAATGATTGTTATGCCTGTTATTTTTTAAAAATTTAAGAATTTTTATCCTACATATTTAAGGTATTTTTTTTTCCTGTAGTTTTTAATGTGTATTTGAGAGTTGTAATGATTAGCGATAAAAACAGTTCATGTTTAAGTTTTTTTATTTCAACTATGTCATCGTGTTGTGTATGTTTATTATTATTTTGTAATTGAAACTGTTTTTTTATTAAATTGTAAATGAAAAATTTAAAATAAAAACTCGAAAGTTTAGTTTTTATTGAAATATTTTTTAATGTAGTGTGTGTGCTCTTGTTTATTTTCAAAAACTTATTTTGATAAAATGTTTTTTAAAAAAACTTTTACCAACATTTAATTCGGTAAACTGATAATTATACTATTTTGTTCATTTACTAATAACTTTTTTTTTTCCAGATTAAGCCAAAAGTGAGAACTCCAACAGGACCTTCTCCTGGTGTAAGCCCTGCCCCGTCAACTCCACAAATGGCTACCACACAAACGCAAACAAACCAGTCACCACCACAGCCAGCACCACCACCCCCTGCTCAGCCTGTGGTGCAGCAAAAATCTGATGCTGGCAATCAAACTTATTCCAATCAAATAAAAGTTATGACTGTTGAAACAAAATCCACTGGAATGCAAAGTAAATCTGTATCAGTTGAAACCAAGCAAGTGTCTTCACCACAGAAATCACAGGCAATGGTTGCTCCTTCTACCAAGATCTTACAAGCATCTGTTACTCCAACACCAACAGTGGATGTTTCTGTTTCTGTAGCTCCATCTACTCTAACTACAGTGTCATCAACAAGTTCTGTATTGACGACTGCTACCGTTCAAGTGAATACCTCTGTTTCATCTGTTAATATCATGACTTCCACTGTGCCATCCATTTCTTCTGTTGCTCCAGTACCAGTTGTGACAAACAAAGTTGTAATACCAGAAATTTCAAAACCTTTATCATCAGAAACTCACAGTGAACCCGCGAATAGTTCACAACAAACTAATACTACGGAAGCTATGGTTACAACTGAACATTTGAAACCTCAGCAGCCAATACAGAAACCATCTTTGGGACCTATTAAAGATAAACAACCTCAAAAGGCTATTGTTAAACCACAAGTACTGACTCATGTAATTGATGGTCTTGTGATTCAAGAGGGCCCTGAACCATTTCCTGTAAGTGAAATATTTAATCATTCTTATTAATAGTTAGAAATAAGACATTATTTCTGATTAATAGACTATATTTCTTAAAATTCAAATTAAAATGTTTTTATCCTTTGATGATGTCTGACAGAACATTTTGTTTTCCCAAATAATTTTAACTATTTGTACCATTTTTCTTTCCTAAAAAAATGAGATTTTAGATTAGGAAAAATTTGTTAGAATGCATAAAACTTAATTATATAATGTTAGATATTATAGATTAAATATAAGTTCATGTCCCTTAACTGTATATACATTTGGTAAAATGCTAAATAATTAAGTGAAAATGATGTTTTGAAAAATATAACCAATAATTTTTCATTATTGATTTGGTAAGTTTCATTCTGAAAATTATTTTAACTTAAAAATTCTCATGTTGCTACATTATAACCTAAAAATATTATTCTTAATAAATTCCAAATAAAATTTTTTTTGTCTCCTTTTCAAATTTGTTGATAGATGGATTTTTTTTTATATGTATGTATATATAGGTGAGTAGATCAGCTTTATTAGATTCACCTTTGAGAATTCCACCTTCTGAAAAACCTGATTCCCACCTAAAAAGAAAAGATTCACCAACAGGTATTTTCATCTTTTATTTGCATGCATAATTATGATAGTGTACTTTCTTTTTAAATTATTTGGGTTTGTTAAATTTAAATTAATTTTCGAATATTTGATTTAATAATTTATGAAATGTTTATAGTATTTAAATGGCTGCATTTTTTTCAACTAACTTTTTTTGCAACTATTCAAATAAGAAAATAATTAAGTATTCAAATTAAAGTTGGGTTAAAATTTAAAAAAATTAACATTTTATTTTGATCAGCATAAACTTAAAATTTTTTTTCTTCTGACAAGCTCATTTTGTCTGTCTTATTTTTATTTATCTATCTCTGTCATAAACTATATCCATCTATAAAACATTTTTTTATGATTTTGTTTGATATTTAGTAAATTGTATGAATTTTATATATTCTATAATTTTGTGTTTGTGCATATATGTGTACTTTAAGTAAAATTGCTATCATTTAAACAAAATGTGTAAAACTTTACACACACTCTTTTGCAAGAAAAACAAAATACTCCTAATTAATGATTTAATTATCTTAAAATGTCACACATTTTTTACCTAATTGTATAAAAGATTAAACTTTCATGGCCAATAAGTGTTTTTATAGTACATTTACTCTGTGTTATAATGATTAAACATATAAAATGTATAGCAATTATGGATGTTCTATTTTTTCTCAGCCATTATGGCACATAATGTAATCTACAGTGCCATTACGGAATTGTCCAAGATCTTCGAACATGGTTTGCATAGCCAGGCTTCGTGAAGTTGATTGGTCGTATCCAAATAGATGTTCTGTTAATGGTTGTGTCAAGGAACTCATTCTTAATATGAAATCTGTGGAAAGCAAACATGTAGGAACACAAAACATGAATACAGCACTATTTTCTGCCATTCTAATTTCTATAACCACTTCTCATTCTATCCATGGCTGTTTGGCAGAGGTGACATTATTCACACAGTAAGCTTTAAGCTCTAAACCCCATTATAAATACAGTCCAGTCATCTGGCATGGTGACATATCTGATCATCAATGTCTGCTGGTGGACTGGCATTGTATTATATTTGGTGAGGAATCCTGTTTCAGTTTTAGAGTAGTTATTGTTGAATTTGCTGGGGAAGATACCAGGGCCAAAGTCTCAATCATTCTTTAGGTTACTGGGCTATTACTTTTTGGCAGCAACTCACCTCTAGCCATCCTTTGTATAATTTTAAAAGCTCCATGATATATTGATAACTTCCTTAGGCTATTTGTGTCAACCATTGTGAGATATGCTGGAGAATTTTAAATTAAGACAATGTCCAACTTCATATGGCTCACATATGTTTAAATTATCTTTGAGCTGTTGATACTCTATCTCTGTTGTCGTCCGGCAAGTCATCAGATGTTTTGCCAATTAGAACACATATGAGGCATAATGGGCTACCAGATTTAGTACTCTCAGAGATTATGAATCTTATATGGATTTATACTAACATGTCAAATATGGTTTTAACAATTGCTGATTAAAACACTTAATGTGCAATTGCTTACCATTGAAGGGCCCTACAGCTTTTAAGTTTTAATCATTTCGTTCCTATGCATGAGTTCACTTCCCTTATGGTGTTTTATCTTTGCAAAAGAGTGTATTTTTCCCAGTTACTGTAAGTTTTTTCCAACTTTAAGCTACTAAATATATAGTCATGAAAACAAAGATTTTTATCCCCATATTTGTTGTCAACACATTTGAAATTTTATGTCACTGCTCTGATGAATCAAATGTTATAAACTTTTATTTATTTTTCTTATATCAACTATACCTAAATTTAATCTCTACAATATTAAGAGGAGTGTTTTACGTAATTATAGGTGATTTATAAATAATTGCTATATTTTTATGAATTAATTTTAAATATAATTTCAGTTTTTGTTGTTCAAAAATTCTTTTTTTTTTCCTCTCTTTAAAATTATATGTTTATGATGGAAAGTATTTTTTTTTTTACACAATTGTATATCAAAAAGGTTTTTAACTATAACAATTGATTATTTTCATTTAATAAAGTAAGTATTTTTTTCCCCATTAATTATATTAAGAAAATATTTTTTTCAGATTACATGGGTTTCAAACAAAGTTATTGTGAAAATTATGTAAATGTCAATTTGACAAGAAAATAAAAATCCATCACTTAATATTTGTTATTTGAACAATGTAGAATATTATTAAGTATTAATTTTAATTGTATTGTTTTTAATATTTTTGTGTTAAATGAATATTTCAGTTTAATCAAGAAGAAAATAATTAGTTAAAATAAATTTTTACTTTTCTATTAAAATTAAAAAAAAAATAAAAAATAAAAAATAATAATAATAATAATAATTACTTAAGAAAAAATCTCTGTGAATAAAAATTTAAATAAAATATTTTAATTCAGATTTTTCATTAAATAATTCTTGCTATTTTGATATTCTTATGTAAATGGTAAAGTAGAAGGTATACTTTTATTGTGGGTAATATTACATTTTTTCTATCTGAAATTTCTATCTTTTTTATTAATTTTTGAAATAAAACATTAATTTTCATTACTTAAAAAACTTAATTGCTTATTAAAAATCTGTTAATTTTTGTAATTTTTGCTGTTTTATTTGACAATTAATTTTCAATTTTTCGTTTTTTCCAGTTGCCAGTCCAGAAAAGAAGATGAAAGTTCATAGAGCTCGAGGTAATGTGGAATTGGCAAAGTGTGAATATTGTGGGAAATTAGGGCCCAAATCCAAATTCAAACGGTCAAAACGTTTTTGCACCAATTCCTGTGCTAAAAGATTCAATTCTTCCAAACGTGTAGGATTGCTGCCTTCAGCAATTCAAGAACATGTGGGTTCAGGTATAATAAAATATTTTACCCATAGCCTTCCCTACTTTTGAAAATGAAAGCAACTTTGACAGCCATGAAATTTTCATTTGGCAGTCAAAGGATTTTGATCTACTTGAAGTAGATGTGAAATAAAGTAACTGAAGTAGTCCAGTTGAAAACCATTCATATATATGGTCCTTTACTTTTTTGATAAAATTGTTCCATTTCTCTCGTATGTACTTGGATTGTTGAAGAAAGCTGAAAATCCACTTTTGACTTTAATTTTTTTCTATAACTTTTATTTTTTTTTAAATCTTTTTTTTTTTTAGAGCATGTTATAATTTTTTTTACTATATAATTGTTTTTTATGAAAAAATTTATAATACTATTATTAAATGGGTGTTGTGAATGCATGCTCATTTTTTATCTATATTAATTTAATGCATAAAATTTCTTTTTAATCTATAATCTTTGATGCATGTCTTGTGGGGTTCTTTTGTTTATTATTATTTTTTAATAATTTAAAATTATGTGTTTGTATGTGATGTATAATTTTTTATATTACATATGTTGTAAAGATTAAGTAAGTATAAACAGAAATTTTTTTTTTAACGTATCAATTCTATTATTTTTTGACTTCGTTAAGAGTGGTACTACTACTTTGGTTTTTAGCCTTATAATGGCAAAGTACATATCATATTAGCATGTTTCAGTAACCATAGACAGAAATTAAACTTCTAACCGCTTCTAAATCAGCTATCAACTGAATTCCTGTAACATCCTTATTTGGGATCCAAATAAGGGTTTTACAGAAATTCAGTTAATAGAGAGTTTTTGCATAACGTTTTTTTATCATCCAATATTTTTCTTCCTAGCACGCATGCTCATAGGAAACACTGTACCTATTGCACATGCATATCTGTAATACTGCACTACTGAGCCCTTCCTATGAGCATGCATGCTAGGAAGAAAAAAATATAGGACGATAAAAAAACGTTATGCAAAAACTCTCTAATATCTGAATCTAACTTGATATTTATATGCTTAATCACATTGGAAATAACAAGATTGGAATTTTTTAAATCAAAATGGACATTTTGATATTTAAAACTTATTATTTTCCTAGTAAAGTGATGAGTAAAAAAAATGTTTGAAAATAATATTTTAATTTCTGTTTGAAAATACACTGTAAAAAAGTAAAATCTTTAGAATCCTAGGATTTTCTTTTAATTGGTTTTAGGCTGAATTTTATATGTCTTTTAAATTAAAATTTCATTACATAATTATACCCTTTAATTATTATTATTTGCTACATAAGTTTTTGTATTAATTGGGAGAAATCTATGCAAAAGGAGATTTCTATAAAAATCCAAAATGTGATAATTAATTTTCAAAATGCTAATTTTTAAGTAAATGAAAAAAATAACAATGCTGCTTTAAAAAATTCTTACTTTGTTTAAAAATTGTCACTACTTCTCTCCCCCCTTTTGTTTGTTAAAAATTGCTTGTGCTGCAAAATGCTCTTAATCTTCATTTTTTTAATATGTGTGGCGATTTTCTGTAATAAATATCAAATTTATTGCATCTGAAAAATAGCCTTTCAAATAATTGAAAGTACTTCAAATTTTTTATTTCCTTACAGTTTTCCCCCCCCTGTTTCAGTGATGGAGTTAGTTAATGTGAAAAGTTCAAAATTATATTCCCCAAACTCTACTTATATGTTCTTAATAAATAAATCTACAAAAGATATTTTAAAATTTTTTCACTAATTCCCTTTCTGATGTGTTAAGCATTGTAACTTTTTTCATCAAGTTTACTTTTAACTGATGCCTTTTTCCTTCAAAATTAATTAACCATTGAATCTATTATTAAAAATGTCCCTGCTGATTTGATTAATATTATATTACATCAGTCACCATTGTGTATTTATATAATGAAAAAGTAAACTATATCAACTTTTTAGGAGGTCCTGGTCGTAAAAGGAAAATGTTTAGAGGCAGGAAAGGTTTACGAAAACAGGTAATTAGTTTACTAAAATTTTTAAAAGAATGGCTTAGTAATATTTATAATATGTTGTAATAATATAATAGAAATTCAAGGCTGTTTTGTCAATATAAAATATGTAAGTATTAAAACTACTTAATTTTGGTGTCAAAATATATTTAAAAAAAAAAAAAAAAAAAAAGACGACTTCTCCTTAAAATATTTTTTTTGCAGCATTCAAGATTGAACATTTTATTCTTTGTGGATAAGTTTGATTTCCATATTAATTTATTTTAAACTAGATTTGCTCATTCAAGATTGTGCATGTTTTTAATCAGTAGGCTTTGATTTTAAATTATATATCTCGCAGGTCTCAAATGTATGTTTAGAAATATTTTTCTTATTGTTACTGGTTATTATGATAGCATATCATAAATGTTTTAATGTTCAGCCACGTATTGAGGATGAAGAGATGAACACAACGAGAGTTGAAGAAAATATTTCTGCCCCTGATGATGAATCTACAGTTTCTAACAAAACTGAAGAAGAACATTCTGAAGCTCCTTCAGATAGTCCACATCAAACTTCAATGGAAGTTGAAAAAACAGATGTTGAGATAATCAAAACCGAATCTGATGTAACAAACAAATTGCCAAATAAATGGACAGTAAGTTATGTTTACTTAATTTTTGATATAGTAAAGAATTATTATGAGTTTGAAAATGTCTAAAATTAAAATGGTTTAAAATTGGCTGTAATAATTCACTATTTTTAAATAACTGGATAAAGATTTTTTATAATGTAGGAATATTTAAAAGAAAAAGTAACATGCGTGCAAATTTATATAGTTATTCTGTAGAAATATAAGTTTTTTAATAGTTACCAAGAATGCCCTTTTCTTGGAATAATAAAAATAATTTAATTAATAAAATTTTTATGAAATAAAATTTAAATTTTCAAGATGTTAAGAAAGCATCACCATGCTTATTTTAGAAAATCCCCCCCCCTATTTTCTAAAAAACACTTTGTAAAAAAAATGGATTCAGTCAAACAATGTTTTGCACTATTTAGAAATAAACACCCAATACATCTAAATCTCATGCTCTTAAAATTTACATGTGAAAAAAATTATTGACTGTGCTATGTTAATTATAAACTTTTACGAATTTTCTGAAATTTTTCCTTATTTAGACTGGGCTGATTGTGTAAAAGTGAATAAAATAACATCCAAAATTATTTTTTATCGCCTAATTTGCATAGAAAGAAGTGCGGGTGTTTAGGAAAATTGATATATAATTGATAGTATTTTGTTTATTAATAACATATTTGCATAATTTAAAATTTTGATATGCATGTTTATATGATTGTATAATTTTAAACTAAACAAATTATACATTTTTTCCATTCTTGATTATTTATATTATATTATATTTTTTTTAATGGAATTTATGTATATTTCCATTTTAAATTAATCAATTGTAATTTTTTTATGTATGTCTTTTTAAATTTTAAAATGTTTTAATTAAGGTCCAAGATGTGTTTGAGTTTATACAGAATCTTCCTGGTTGCTCTGATTATGCTGACACATTTAAATCACAAGAAATAGATGGACAAGCTTTACTTTTGTTGAAAGAAGATCATCTTATGACAGCAATGTGCATGAAACTTGGTCCAGCTTTGAAATTAATATCCCAAATTAGAAGTATGAAAGAAGAACTTGGACAATCATAAAGTGAGATGTTATAGCAAGATAAATTTCATCGCCGTTAAGTTTGTTTGCTTACTGCACATTTAACTCGATCTAAGTAATTCGAACTTGCCTTTATCTTTTCTGATATTCACTTGTTATCATGAATATTTCTAAAATAGAAATATGCATGAATGTTAAATCTTTATATGCATATATTTAAAGCACTTCAATTTCATAGAACTGAGATATTACAGTGGAAAGCATTTCAGTTTTAGCAATTTTTTTTTTTTTTTAATAAGAAAATAAAACATTGTTTTTAATCACTAAAAAATTCAGATTCATACATCAGTAGCAATCATTGGCTCAGGGATGAGTGCTAATATCATAAATTAAGAAACATGCTGAACCTAAGTATATTAATTTATAAAAGTGCTATTTCCCTATAAAAGAAATCATACATCATTTTATGAAAACAAAACTTTTAAGTTATTTTATTGTAATTTTTTTTTATAAATCTTGTTAAAACTTATGTTATTAAGATGTACAGTTTATTATACTTGCTTTATAAAATTAATAATGAATAAATATATCTAATTATATTTTCTTTCAAAAAAGGAAAGAAAAAGTCTTATAAATTTTTTAAGCTTGGAAATAAATTTTGTAAAACATGTGTTGTAATAAGATGTACTGTTTACTATATTTGTATTTTATGAAATTGGTTGAATCATTACATTATTTGAATAGCATTCTAATTACTTTTCTATACGAAGTGACGAAACAAATCTTTATAAATTTCTCAAACTTCGAAGTATGCTTTCTTCATGTTAAATAATACTTTTTATATTATTGATTAGTAATTATTATTCCTAATTAGTATAGGCTTTAGTATTGATTATTATAAAATAGCAAAATATTAGTGATAAAGTAATGTAATATAATTGTTGAAGTTTTTATAAAGAATGTGTGCCTTTATAAAACCATGTTATTTACTTAGCATTAATTAGAAAAGCATTTCTTGAAACTTAACAGATAGAAATTCTTTTGCCTTACTCTGATCTTCAATTGTTAAAAACTTGAAAATTATTTTAAATTGTTTAATTTTTCCACTGAAACATATAATTTTTCTATATCCTAATATCTCAAACAACTTCATGTACAAATGTAATTTGTACATGAAAAACTCATATTGAGGAAATGAAATACAGAGCCAATATATAAGTGAATATATATCTATGAATGCGTGTGCATGGATATATAAAGGCCTTTTGACTGTTTTCCCTCTTGTGCTATGTATGAGGAAATCAGTGTTATCTTTGTACATAGTATTCTTAAAAACACCACATAACTTAATCAATGTTACATACTTGTATAAAGGGTTTCATCTCATGTTATTTCAAATATTTCATTTTTATATTGTGGATAGAAATACATAAAATACTATTTTTCGTAATGAATTTAGTTATCATTAAGATTTTGATTTATGCATTGTTTTTATCTTTTGAAATATTTTTCATGAACAGTCGGGAAATAAACAATTATTTAGTCAATTTGTTTAAAATATCATTTATAATATATATTAATAAAAATATGTATATATATTTTTACAACTTTTTGCATAACCTGTTATTAATAATTGCTCATGTTATGATTGATGAAATGATAAGTGTATGATATAAATACTTGAATCCATTTCTGCTTGTACAGTATCTTCTCTTTAATCTGGCATTGAATAGTTTGGTACATTCTATAATCTGGTACCAATTGTGCCTTCACTTTCGTATGGATTCAGACATTTGTCGATCTTGGACACAAGATGGTGACACAGTGCTGCTCGCATTTTTGCCCAGTGTTTAGTGTAGTGCTGTGGTGTCAGTATAGTGTTATGCATTAAATATATGCATTTTTATTCATATAAATTTTTATCTAGAGTACTTTATCTTTCATATCTTCCTTAAAACTATATTACCAATCCAGCAAAATTGCTCATACAGCACAACTATGGTTCTGAACATGCCGAATTAAAGAGAGATAACTGTATTTTAAGAAATATTGTGTAATGATTTTTAATTCAATCTATCCGTAATAATAATAGTTACCATTAAATATGCAAAATATAATTTATTTTTTGGAGTAATTTAGAGACACATAATTATAAGTAAATGGGCATATTTTACATTATGCGGAAAAATTGGCTTCAAAGGTAAATTGAATATAATATATTTCACAACCAGTAAATTTTAAAAACTTCCCAGCTACAACAAACATTTTGTTGCTGTATTAAATCATTTTTTTAAAAAATAATTCATAATTTATAAATTTTTCATGTATAACGCAAAAAATTTGAATCATTAACTTCTGATGAAATTTGAATATTGCAGCAATAAATACAATGAACAGTTATATTAATAATAAATATAAACAATTGGGTATTGATGAATGATTTAGGTAATGTTTGTTGAGATATAGGTAATTATGGATTTATCTAAAATACATTGTTCTACCATTAATCTTTAAATGCCAAATTAGTTTTGTATCTGTGGTGCTAAATATTTGACTTCTGTGACTGCCATTTTTTTACTTCATCAATTAAATGATATATGTGTTTCTTCACGATTAGCTCGTAAATATATTTTACGTAAAAAAATTAATTTTCTTTATTTTCAAACCAACCCTAACAGTCAAAACCTAATCATTATAACTTTTTTTGTGTGTGTTATTATCTATTAGAAATAATGTCTTGAAAGTAAATTATTTTTGTATCAAAAGTACATAATAATATAATTGTTTTATAGCAGAAATTAATCATGTATTAGTTAATCTAAATTTGAGTCCTACTTTAATCATTTTAGTCAGTTTTTCTGCTTGATATCAGTGTAAAAAGAAAAGGTAAAAAATATGTAGGCTTAATTTTCATTAGGAAATAAGTTTCATTTTCTCCCCTGTAATCTAATTTTACTTTAATATTTAATACACTGATGAATATAGCATAGCATCGAAACTACTGTTGTGAACGGTTGGATTTTAAATATTTACTTAATAAAGTTGGTATTCTAGAAATATAATTTTCTGTTTGAATGTCTTACTCGAGATCTCAGTATAGCATAAATGTTATTGTTATGAATAGTTTCTTTTAATTTCACATAACAAAGAAATTGATTTATTCCTGATTATACTAGAATTCCTAATTGTAGTGTTAATTAATGTCAAGTATGATTGTGGACCGAAATTTCAGAAAGTATCGAAAATTTGAGGCTATCCTTTCTAAAAATTTCATGCATATGATAAAATAAATATATATAAATATCTTTTCTAAAAATGTGTACTTATCCATCTCTGAGATAAATATGCTTTAATAGTTCCTAATGAGTTTTTTTTTTTAAGACATTAGCAAAAAAAATTTCTTACTAGTGGATCATGTAATGTTTTCTTTCAAATTTTATATTGCTATTTGGATGTATAGGTATGTGTGCAGAGGGTTCTAATTGATTTTATGCATAATTTTCAAAACTTTAATATGTAATTCAGAAAATTTCAAAGGTAACAACAATCATCCCTGGTTAAAGTTTTAGTGTAGTACTAATATTAAGTTTAAATATAGTAATAATACTGCTATTTTTCAATAATAAATGACTTGCAATTTTGTGTGGGAAACCTTACTAGAATAATGGATAATTATTTTTTAATTTCTTGTAAAGAAGCAAAGAAAATCAGTGCTTCTAAATTTAATTGATTTAATTAATTTTTTTAGGGTTCTTATATAGTGCCAATATTACTGTTATCAGTAGTTAGTTTCCTATTAAGTAACTAAATAAAATGAATGTCTTACCCATTGTTTAATTTCCTGTTGAGCATTATGGTGAATGCAGTATCAATATTGTTGCGAATGGTGTCTCTTTTAGTTTTTATTTAAAAGAAACTAAATCTTTCTAAATTTAACTACTTTCTAATCTTGTATTTGAGTTACATAGTACTGAATCAGTAGCGATACTGAAATAATCTATTAATATTTATATGAATCAACTAAAAACTTTTTGATTTAGCTGTGAAATGTTGTATAGTATTGCATCGTTTTATCTATAATTAGATTTTTAACAATAATTCAACATTTTAATACATCTGTTAAAACACTGAATATAATGTCCACAGGAAATAGTAGCTTGGCATGATTATGAAGTGTTTCATATTACATCTATTTTATCTAAATAGTTCTCAAATATTCATAAAGATCCCATTATCAAGTATTGCTATTAGGGTAATTGGTTTTTCAATTTGCCAAATTAAAAGTTTAAATGTTATTATCAAACAAAGGGAAATGAGCAGACCTGACATTATGAAATGTTTCAAACCCATTTAGTTAAATCATGATAATTTAGTAAATGCTATATCAGAATTAGTGTTGTGAATGATTAGCCTATCAGTTATTCATAATTGAACTGTGAAATATTTTATTGTATTCTGTTGTTTCATTAAAACTATTATGTTTTGGAATTAACAATGTGTCTAGGGCTAGTATTATTGTTATGGGTGGCTTTTTACATTTGAATATAAGAATTAAAAGTAAAAATCTAGATTCTAGAAAACAGTAGAATGTTAGTAGGCTTAAATTTAATTATAAAATTTCCCTCATTTGTACCACTCCGTAAACCTATAATGTTGTAAATGACTTCATTTAACCTGTATAAATAATAAATGGATAAGGCAAAATAATCTTGCATCATATATTTTGAATGACGCATTAGAGAAGGGTTATTTTTCTATCTTAAACATAATGGATATAATTAGTATTTTATAACTCTTTTACTAAGGTATAAATCAATCATAATATTTTTCAGCTTCAATGATACAAAGAATTCTTTAAATTATGGATGATCAGTGAAAATGTTTTCCCACTAATTATAGTTTTTAAAAGATTGAAGTATTTGCTTTGTAAACATTGTTAACATTAATGAATCTCGTATTTTATTTTGAACAATTTCTTCTTGAGTTTTACACAGGCTTTAGGTTTGAATCCTGATGGTAGCATAGATGTTTGTGAGTGGTTTGGAATCCATGTTAAACTGTTGGTCCTGGTCTAATTAGCCTAAAGTATGCACAAAATGACGAACTACAAACCAAACCTTGAGTTTTATTAGAATTTAATTAAGATTTTCAATCTCCTAATTGAAGTTAATTTTTGAGTATAGATAATTGAGTGAGATATGAGAAATTATGTGTTCAATTTTAAAATTATATTTTTATGTTATTTTTGCTGATTGGATTAATCTTAGCTTTATGTCACCTCATGGTTTTCAAATATGAAATATGTCAAATTATTGTATTCTCATTAATATAAACAGTAAGATGCAAATCTTAAAATTTTGTACAAAATTATACAACATAAAACATACTATGAGTAAATTAAATTGCTGTTTTGTGATAGCAACACATTAAAAATAAAGTTATAAGGAATATAATTTCAATAGTCCAACTTTGGTAGTTAAGATATTACTGCATAAAAAAAAAAAAAAAAAAAAAAAAAAAAAAAGCTAAGTAATGTATTTTGTAAATTATTTGACCTTTTAGATGAAGCTGTCCTAAAATCCATATTTTATCTGGTGCGAAATCTATGGCACATAATTTTTTATTAATCTTTTGTTTGTGGAACCCTAAATATACAATTCATATAAAAAGGATCACAAATAATATATATATATATATAAACAAATTAATGATTAGAACCATGAAACCGGAAGTAAGTAGTCGAAAGAAAATAAAATGATCAATAAAGTTCTTAAATATATTTAGTGCATTTTAAAATTTCATATGTATTTTCAGATATGTCCTGAACAGTAATGTATGGTCCTATTGAACAGATTCTAGCTGGATGTCTTACTCTTTAAAGTAGTTTATTTTTTTAGTGTTAAATCTTCATATTTTTACTACTTCTGAAAATGCCTTATTGATTAGGGATTGTGTGCTAAATAATCCCTATATTTAAGGGCAAAATATAAAATTTCCCTAAAAATTAGGAAGAATTATATTTTTTAAGACACAAAAAGGAAATCTGTATTATTCCCTATTTGTATCAATTATTCTAAATTTTAGCTATAGAAATTGAACAATGGATAGTCAGAATCATGAGGATTATGTTAGAAGATGAAGGTGGTTTTTTATCTTGTTTACTGTGAATCAACAGTAATCAGTTGTGAGTGTATGGTAGGACAATGTATAGGGAAAACATTTTTATAAGCATAATATTAAATATTTATCTTATGCATTATTTCACTGTGGCAAAAGATGTGTTTACTTTCTGGAGATATTGATCCACAAAGTTAATTTTATTATTATCAACTATCTTTGGTTATATATCGTTACTGTATATAAAAAATAAATATCATTTATATTTTAATGTTTGTGTTTATAAACAGGATTGCTACTATGTGAAATTTAATGTACTTTAATTTCTAGCTTATATTGATTGTTCTACAATTCATTGTAGAATGAGAACATCCCCATTTTATCAATGCTCAATCACTTAAGCATTAGCTTGTATACTACATCCATTATGTCATATAATATGTAATATAATGTTTATATACTACTAGATATTTATATTGCATAGCTATCTTCTATATACTTATGAAAACAAAAATCCTTATGTATAGTATTTTAAATTAGTTTTTTTGCATATTCTCCTTAACATCGGGCTCAGATACCATGCGTATTGAGCACGGTAATAGTCAGGATTTGGAAGAAGTTAAACTTACCACTGCCAATCTGCATATATATATTTATATTTTTAGAGAATCTTTACAAGAGTTACTGTGTGTGTTTTCTCTTAGGATGCAAATAAATGAACTGGTTATTATGGTGAATGTTTTATACAATTAAGAAATTTACTGTAACTGAAGATGGTATTTATTTCATTTAGTATTAAACAATTTTAAGTGTTCATTAATATTTAAGGATGAGCTATTCGTAATTTATTTACAAGGTGGAGGTTGTAAAAATTTTGAGAATGGCATTTAAGCTTTTATCGATACTTATTTATATTGTTATATTACATCAAAGCTTGGAGTTGATGGATCTCAAGAAATGGTTTCTAGTATAATTTTGTATTTTTTATTATAAAATAATTCTGTTTTATATATGGATGTAATATTTAACTGCTTATTTATTGTTTACCAGGAAATCTTACTTTACTTAATGTCTCATCTAACAGATTCAAATTTTGATTGATAAAAGATTTTCAATTCAAATATAGTTGTATGTTTATATAAGTATAAATCTTTAATTATTTTACATCATTTCTTTAATTGCATTGATCATAGAGCTTAAAAAGCAGTTGTAAATTTTACAATCATAATAAAAATTCATTTCCAATTTTTCTTTTTTGTCTCATTTATTTAAATCTCATTACACTTACACTACCTTTTTTTTTTCCCTATCACCAGGGTTTGTTTTACTTAATGAATTATGGTTTCATTTATAGCATTATTTTTCATTAATAAGAAAGAACCACCATGAATTATTATTGTGCTAAAAAAATATAATTTATTATTAAAAGTAGATTTTTTATTAGAAAGACTATTCTATTAAAAAAAAAAAAAAAAAAAAAAAAAATTAAAATTTCTTATTTAAGAATGTTCAGTTTCTCAATAAAAAAACTAGTAACATGTTTCTACTTAAGCCTATTACTATACAAGAATGGTAATATTTGGTAATAATCTGTGCTTATTACCATACAAAAAGGTCCCATGATTATTTTCAAATGGAGGAGCTCTTATTTATTCTCCTTCACTTAATGTGGCTAATTCTGTGGTCTTTGGTATCACAGGCTTCTGACTCGAATCCTGGCGGTGGCATAGATGTTTGTTAGTGGTTCGGAATCCACTTTAAACTGTAGGTCCTGATCCGTTTAACCTTAGGTGTGCACAATATGACCGTAGAATGACAAACCAAACCTTCACTTAATGGTATCTTCATTTCCATTTATAATTGTAGTTTTATGCAATAATTAACTATGCCAAATTTTTTTTTATTAAGAAGCTAGAAAAACAGAAAAAAATAAGTTAAGAATATTGTTAAAATAAATAAAAATTATACTTTTCCTATGCTCTGTTTTAAAATTTGTACTTGAATATTTTTTTTTCTTCTAATGCAGCTGGCAAATAGACCGCGATCTTTCGCCATAAGGGCTGCACCGATGTTACTCACTTTACATTCCCCGGGGGGCACGTGTAACTTGATGGTAAGCCACGGACGCGGAGTAACAATGCCCCTGCAGAGCTCTACGATCCTGTTACGACCTGGGACCTACGGCTTAAAGTGGATTCCGAACCACTACAACACCCATGGGCAAAGCCGGGATTTGAACCCGATACCTGTGGTACCGAACGCCAGAGCGCTAGCCATCAGGCTTGAATATTAATTGATAAACCAACACACAGTATGTGAAGTTTAGTTTGTTAATAACATGGGAAGAAGTATGAAGAAAATTATTTTAAATAGATGAAATGTCTTTTACAATGTTTTTGCTGAAATTAATATAGTACAAAATATTTCATAGTTATTATTTGGTTATCTATTTTTCATATTTAACAATTTTATTTTGTTATGTTTAATGTCTTCTTAATGATTCGTGGTTTTACTATAATTTTTTTTTTTTTTTAAATAGATAATAGAGAGTTTTTGCATACCGTACGTTAGTTACCGTAGGACGTCCGTTAGCTTTTTCTCCCTAGTGCGCATGCTCATAGGAAACTGCGCATGCGTATCTGTAATAATGTTTCCTATGAACATGCGCGCTAGGGAGAAAAAGCTAACGGACGCCCTAACGTACGGTATGCAAAAACTCTCTATTGTTTTGATTTTTTTTGCCAATGACTGCCTATAATTGGATTAGATATTTAACAGCTGTCATTTAATGATTGAGAGTTAGGCTTTCTGTTAAAATCATGGCTCAGTATAAAACTAACATACAATGTCTAACAGAAGGTATGCGTACATTTTCAAGGCACTTTAAGATATTTCAAGGCACTGTGTCATTTTACACCCTAAAATACGGCCAACACATATTTCACTAGCAGTTTTAGCTGATAGTAGCATATACATGCTTTAGAAATCAATGCTGAATTCTAATCATTAAAATACTATGCAATTAAACTAAGTATGCCATTTTAGAAATTTTCAAATAATGTTGGTATTTTGTGAAGTGAAAAACAGATTTACAAGTTTAAAATAATAATACAGAGTAATTTTGTGTAAGAATTATACAGAAAATTTTCCCTGAGATTTTCTTCAAAAGCCATAAACAGTTTCTTGGATTAAAGCATTAGATTCATAGATCTGAAATATTTATATATGGGTTTACTAATATTATTTGACTTTTCATCATCAGTGGTGCAACAGTCCCAATATGTGCCAAGGCCGTCTGCCTACAAGCAGATTTCGAGACTAGAGGTTTTTTTATTATTTTTATGGAGTAGGGTTGTCAGCCCAACTCTCTACAGCCATATTAGATGGAACCTACGGTTTAAAGTGGATTCCGAACCACTATAAATATCCATGGCACCGCTGGGACTCCAACACGAAACACGTGGCACCGAGCGCTGGTACTCAGCAATCAGGCACCATTATTTGACTTTTAGGAGAAAAAGAAAATTATTTTTTGGTTGGTATTCTACGATTTGTAACTTTATAGAAATTTATATACATTTGCGTCAAGGATTGGTTGGTATTGACCATGTCCCTGTGAGCTGCACCAACGAATGCTGTTACTCATTTAGCACTACCCAGGGGACACGTTTAGCTTGAAGATATGTTATGGACGCGAGTAACATTGCCCCACAACGCTCTACGACCGGGATCTACGGTTTAGAGTGGATTCCGACCCACTACAAACATCCATGTCACCGCCGGGACTCGAATACAATTTGGGTAACTTTTATTATTGAATGCTAGCTAAGGATTATAAATTGTTCGGTGCCACAAGTTTCGGGTTCTAGTCCCGGCGGTGCAATGGATGTTTGTAGTGGTTCGTAGATGTTTGTAGCCAGTTTAAACAGTAGGTCCCGGTCTAATATGACTGTTGGAAGTAGTAGGGCTGACAACCTACCCCTAAAAAAGGAAACATTTCCTATCTCGAAATCTGCCAATATGCAGATGGCATTGACCCAACATGGGGTTGTTGCGCCAATGCAGAAGGATCATCAATAGATAAAACAAATGAAGAAAATTTCGTACATTACATGAAAACGTGACGTAAAATCGTGAGCGACTAATGGTTAAACTTTATATATATATTTATCAATTCGAACAATGCCATCAGATGCTTTTAAATAAATTAATCCATTAATAATTATTCTTGTGGGCCGATGTTCTAGACCGTCGACAACTGTAGTTTGTTTTAAAAAGATTAATGATTAGAAATCTTAATAGATGAACTAAAGAGTTTTTTTTTTTTTTTTTTTCACTAATAACATTTGCGAATGTGATGTTAAAAGATTACTTTTTTTTTTCTTCACCCATATCACGAAATAAAGTTCGCATTTTTAAAAAAAATTAAAACATTAAAAATGAATTTGAAAAGAAAAGAGTTCGTTCCACTATGACTTGTGCCTGTCTTTCGGATTCAAAACATTAAAGAGGTTTCCATGAATGGAATTTGATTCATTTTGGACAATTTAAAATAGTAAATTTTGCCGTAATCAAAGTGTCTGCGTGTATTTTTTTATCTGTTTTTTTTTTTTTTTTTTTTTTCAATTAGGCCATAAATAGGAATTTGTTATATTTACAAAATCATTAAATACAGCAATCCTGCTTTTTTTTTTTTTTTTTTTTTTTGTTACCTTAAACACAAGAGCCAAAAGTTTCGATACAAAAAAAAAATTCTGGTAAGAGAAAAGCCCAAATAAAAATGTATTGAAAAATAAGTTTTGTAGTTTTTTTAAAGATCAATCTTCCAGAATATATACATATTAACCCACTGCATGATAATTTTTTTTTCCGATTATTTTACTCAAATAAATAAAGGGCCTGAATGGCCGAGTGGCTAGCGCTCGGTACCACAGGTTTCGGGTTCGAGTCCCGGTGGTGCCATGGATGTTTGTAGTGGTTCGGAATCCACTTTAAGCCGTAGGTCCCGGTTCTAATAGGATCGCAGAGCGTTGCGGGGGCATTGTTACTCCGCGTCCGCGGCTTATCTTCAAGTTGCACGCGCCCGCTGGGTAATGCAAAGTGAGTACGTCTGTGCAGCGCTTGCCTTAAGGCATCCAAGACCAAGCTGTCTAAGTGTTTGCCGGCTGCATTAGAACAAAAAAAAAAAAAAAAAAAAAAAAAACTTGACTCAAATAATTACCCAAAATGTGGAAAGCGATTTGTGGTATAAATTTCTCTTTCGCATATGTCTCCCTAAAGTACCAGAGGAGTTGTTGTTGTCATATCTCCTGAAGAGTACAAGAAAATCATATATCGTGGTGCTCCCGAATAATATAGGCTATGCTGATTTCTAGTTCGGAGTATAAATCCTCTTCCGAGGGATGGTCTTGGCGGCTGCAAGGGCTGCAAGGGTTAGTAGTAAGCTCGACATCAGGGTAGTTGCTACACTTTTAGTACTTTTTAACATCATCGGCAGGAATTTTCATATTTTTGTGGTACTTTATCTTTAATCTTGTGAGAGTAGTAGCTGTTTTTCTGTCGACATTTAGTTCTGTAATTTGGTACTCAGTTTGAATCTTAGAAGGAATCATAAGTTTAGATTTTGCCAAGGCATTTGCATCAAGTAGGAATGGCAATCAGAGGAGTACTTGGGTTTATTTTTTTGGGAAACTTGAAATTGGCTAATTTTTCTAAACTGTATAATGCTTTCAAAAAAATAATAATAATAAATGTGCAAAATTATGAACAATCGAAGCTAAAATGTCTATAAATTATAATTATTTCTAAATCCAGAAATTTGATATTTACTTCCTTTACCAGACCATCTATACAATATCGAGATATTGATGGTCATCTGTTTCCGGTAAGTGTGATAACGTTAGAATTTCTGCCAGGTAATTATTTTTGACGAAAGTCAATAGGTCGATACATCTCGTTTATTCTGCTTACGCTTTGTTTACGCCTCGTTGAGATCGTTGAATGAGTTAACAATTAACAATTGAATGCTAAGTAAACAATTGGATGCCACTGAGATACTTTTTCGGGTTATGGTACTCATTTTTGATTTATGTATTCAGTATTGCGGTACTCATCTTTGTTATATACACTGAAGTGACAAAAGTCATGGGATAGCAATATGCAAATTTTCAGATGGCAGTAGCATCGCGTAGAACAGGTATAAATGCGCAGTGCTTCCGCAGAACTTTCATTTCTGTTCAAGTTATTCATGTGAAGAGGTTTTGACGTGATGATGACCGCACGCCGGGAATTAACAGACTTTGAACGCGGAATGTTAGTTGGAGCTAGACGCATGGGTCATGCCATTTCGGAAATCGTTGGGAATTCAACATTCCCAGATCCACTGTGTCAAGAGTGTGCCGAGAGTATGAAATTTCAGGCATAACATCCCACCATGGACAGCGCAGTGGTCGACCGCCTGCATTTAACGACCGGGACCGGCGACGTCTGCAAAGAGTCGTAAATTCTAACAGACAAGCAACACTGCGTCAAATAACCGCAGAAATCAATGTGGGACGTACAAGGGACTTGTCTGTTAGAACTGTGCGGAGAAATTTGGCTTTCTTGGGCTATTCCAGCAGAAGACCGACTCGAGTGCCTTTACTGACAGAACGACATCGCTTGCAGCGACTCTCGTGGGCACGTGAGCATATCGGTTGGTCCCTAGATGAATGGAAAACCGTGGCCTGGTCCGATGAGTCACGATTTCAGTTGGTAAGAGCTGATGGTAGGGTTCGAGTGTGGCGCAGACCCCACGAAGCCATGGACCCAAACTGTCAGCAAGGCACTGTTCAAGCTGGTGGTGGGCTGTTTTTTCATGGCATGGACTTGGTCCTCTGGTGCGACTGGACCGAACATTGACTGGAAATGCTTATGTTCAGCTACTTGGAGATCACTTGCAGCCATTCATGGACTTCATGTACCCAAACAACGATGGGATTTTTATGGATGACAATGCGCCATGTCACTGGGCCACAACTGTTCGCGATTGGTTTGAAGAACATTCTGGACAATTCCAACGAATGATCTGGCCACCTAGATCGCCCGACATGAATCCCATCGAGCATTTATGGGACATCATCGAGAGGTCTGTTCGTGCCCAAAATCCTGCACCATCAACGCTTTCACAATTATGGACGTCTATCGAGACAGCATGGCTCAATATTCCTGCAGAAGACTTCCAACGACTTGTTGGAAGGAGGGCCGACACGATATTAAGAGGTATCCCATGACTTTTGTCACTTCAGTGTATACTCTACTATAAACACGAAAGGTAAGACATTTAATAACATTTTTAATGACAACGAAAGGTTTTTGGACGGAAGGCTTTTGGAATTGATTTAGATTTCATTGGGTAAAAATTTAAATCATTTCCGAAAATTATTTGAAATAGGATTGCAATATTCCATAGTTTTTTTTTTTTTTTTTTTTTTTTTTTTATCCCTGTTGTTAATCTGTTACAAAAAGTAGCATTTTTTTTTTTTTTTTTTTTTTAATAATTGGAAAAAGTATTCTTTTTCTTCATACAAATGAAAGCTTATTGTTTGCGTAAGATTATTTTTATACAAATATCAATTATAATAATATTAAATTAAATATTAATTATTTATACAAATATTAATTTTCATACTTCCAGCAATATTTTTGTTTTAGTAAAAATAAATGAATTCTTATTTTACTAAAACAAAAATATTGTTGGAAGTTAACTAAGACAGTTGATGCACTATGTTATCATACGATTCTAAATTTAATTAAGAAAACATATCTGCAATTCAATAACTATTGAGTCCCGTGTGGGTCCGGGTTAGAATAGCCCCACTGTAGCCCATGCATTCGTAAAAGGCGACTAAAATGGGTACCCAGTGCCAGGAGTATAATCGAGTGGGGTAAAGTCAAACTTCTTCCTTTTGGTGCGCCATGTCTTTATGCTGCATGGTCAAGGTAAAAAACAAGCTGCATTTTTTACCCTTTATTATGATTAGTTGTTTTAAGACACGGGTTCATGGACTTGATTTAGATGTTGTCGACCAAGTGAGATAAGAAACAACAACAGTAACTATTGAAAATTTTTAATTAACACTCATTCAACTTCTTGATCAGATTTATCATATTCCACACCACAAATAGTTCTGGCGAATAAGTCCTTACGGATTACTTTTAGGGTTAGCCGCCAACATTTGGTGTTGCATGTGAGAAAACATACAAAATTCGCACATCACTAATAGCAGTTGTCAGTTTGCTAATTGCATGTTGTTAATGTACTCGTGCTATCATTGGACCAGAATTACTGCTAACGATGAGTTTGAATTGAAACTCCATTTTTATATTTAGCTGAAAACAGTGATAACTCAAAATGATAAACTGATTTTGCTTGTCATTTCAAATTTCTTTAATGATGAAATGGTAAAGCGGAATGAAAATGACAATACTTGAGAACACATTTGTTTATCTAATTAAGTAGTATTAAGTTTCCTATTAAGTCCTCAAGTTTTACTTCCTGAGATTTGTAATTTTTCTTGCTTCGGTTAAATCAAAATTACATTTTTATACGAATGTTGTCAGTATTCCTTAAAATTTTATAATGCAAGTGTTTATAACACATATTCTCCGTTTTAAAAAAAGGACATGTTTTTATTTTATACTTCCTTCACATTCTTTTTATTTTTTTTTTTTTTTATTTCTTTTTTAGAGAAATAAAAAATATTACAAATATTAATGACCGAAATATTATAAAAAATATTACGAATATCAATGAATGAGACTTACAAATATCAATGAACGAAGTTAACGTATTTCAAATTATAAAACAATACAACAATAAAGAAAATGCTCTAACAACCATAATCCTATTAAGCCGGTTACGAACTTCGTTCCAAACATAAAATCTTTAAAGTACAATAAAATTTTGAATCCCTTATAGCAATGAAATCTTCGAATCCCTTAAGGCAATGAAAACTTTAAATCCCTTATGGCAATGAAATCTTCAAATCAGTCATGGCAACGAAATCTTCCAAATCCCTTATAGGGATGAAATCTTCGAATCCGTTATAGCAATGAAATCTTCCAATCTCTTATACCAATGAAATCTTTGAATCCTTTGTAGCAATGAAATCTTCAAATCCCTGATAGCAATGAAATTTTTGAATCCTTTTTTTTTTACTTTCTAATGCAGCTGACAAACACTTAGACAGCTTGGTCTTGGATGCCTTAAGGCAAGCGCTGCACAGACGTTACTCACTTTGCATTACCCAGGGGGCGCGTGTAACTTGAAGATACGGACGCCGAGTAACAATGCCCCCGCAACGCTCGACGATCCTATTAGACCGGGACCTATGGTTTAAAGTGGATTCCGAACCACTACAAACAACCACGGCCCCGCAGGGACTCGAACCCGAAACCTGTGGTACCGAGCTCTAGAGCGCTAGCCCCTCGGCCATTCAGGCCCATTTTTGAATCCTTACAACAATGAAATCTTTCGGATCCCTCATAGCAATGAAATCTTAGAATCCCTTCTAGTAATCAAATATTAGAATCCTTTATATTAATGAAATATTAGAATCCCTCATAGCAAGGAAATCTTTGAATCCTTTATAGTAATCAAATATTAGAATCGTTTATATTAATGGAATCTTTGAACAATCAAATCTTAGAATAGTTTTTAGCAATGAAATCTTCGAATCCCTTATAACAATGAAATCTTCGAATCCTCTATATTAATGAAATCTTCGAATCCTTTACAGTTCGGCAAATCCCAAAAGTGCAATAAAAAAGATCCATTAATTTATTTCTCGAATTCGAGATTCTTTCCCATTAATCACGCATTCTTGGAAGCCGCACAAGATAATTATGCATCGAACTGCACTATCTTCTCACAATTTTCACTGCGCCGATACCCACAAGAGAACTAATTCCATTACCGGAAGACGGTCTTTGTTAGCACGTGTTATTTTACAGTGGAGGCCGATAGCCTCTTCGGAAAACGAGGAGGCTTTTATTACACCCCCGATTCAAGCTGTTGACATCCATTCGCCTCTTGAGAAGTTAATTAAGATATTTTTAATGGGATTAAAGCGTGTCTTCAGTGTGAAAGTTCAAGATTCGAGTATCTTGTAACGCAGCTTGTTACTTCGTGTCGGAAAAGGATAAAATCTGGATTGGATGTTTCTCTTTTTAACAAATATTAGTACACTTTCAATTATGTAGCTAATGACAGTAGTGTTGATACATACATAAAATTCAATAGTTAAACTGTAAAACAAATTTATTGTGATATGTAGATAAGATTTTTCCTCTGTCTTGTTAAAAAAATTGCTTGTATACTTACAAAAAATGAAAATATTTGAATACGAGGATGTAATCTTTGAATCTCTTATGGTAAAGAAATCTTCGAATTCCTTACAGCAATGATATCTTCGAATCTTTTATAGCAATGATATCTTTGAACCCTTTAGAGTAATGATATATTTGAACCCTTTAGAGCAATGAATTCTTCAAATTCTTTATAGCAATGAAATTTTTGAATCTCTTACGGCAATAAAATCTTTAAATTTCTTACGGCAATGAAATCTTCGAATCTTTTATAGCAATGATATCTTTGAACCCTTTAGAGTAATGATATATTTGAACCCTTTAGAGCAATGAATTCTTCAAATTCTTTATAGCAATGAAATTTTTGAATCTCTTACGGCAATGAAATCTTCGAATCTCTCTTACGGCAATGAAAAATCTTTGATATCTTTGAACCCTTTAGAGTAATGATATATTTGAACCCGGCAATGAAATTTCTTTAGAGCAATGAATTCTTCAAATTCTTTATAGCAATGAAATTTTTGAATCTCTTATAAAATCTTTAAAACCGAATCTTTTATAGTAATGATATCTTTGAACCCTTTAGAGTAATGATATATTTGAACAATTTAGAGCAATGAATTCTTCAAATTCTTTATAGCAATGAAATTTTTGAATCTCTTACGGCAATGAAATCTTCGAATCTCTTACAGCAATGAAATCTTCGAATCTCTTACGGCAATGAAATCTTCGAATCTTTTATAGCAATGATATCTTTGAACCCTTTAGAGTAATGATATATTTGAACCCTTTAGAGTAATGATATATTTGAACCCTTTAGAGCAATGAATTCTTCAAATTCTTTATAGCAATGAAATTTTTGAATCCCTTATAGCAATGAAACCTTTGAATCCCTTATAACATGAAACCTTTGAATGCATTAAATCTTTGAATCCCTTATAGCATGAAACCTTTGAATCACTTCTAGCAATGAATTCTTTGAATCCCTTACAATAATGATATCTTCGAACTCCTTATAGCAATGAAATCTTCGAATCCTTTACAGTTCGGCAACTCCCAAAACAGCAATAATAAAAAAAAAAAAAAAAAAAAAAAAAAAAAAAAAAAAACCCATTAATTTATTTCACGAATTCGAGATTCTTTCGCATTAATCACGCATTCTTGGAAGCTGCGCAAGAAAATTATGCATCCAACCGCATTATCTCCTTTCAATTTTCCTCTACGCCGATACCTACAAGAGAACTAATTCCATTACCGGAAGAGGGTCTTTGTTGGCACGTGTTATTTTACAGCGGAGGCCGATAACCTCTTCGGAAAACGAGGAGGCTTTTATTACACCTCCGATTCAAGCTGTTGACGTCCCTTCCCCATTAAGACCGGACGCCTCTTGAGAAGTTAATTAAGATATTTTTAATGGAATCAAAGCGTGTCTTCAGTGTGAAAGTTCAGGATTCGAGTATCGGTAATGTAACTTGTTACTTTGTGTCGGAAAGGGATAAAATCCGATAGGTTTGGATGATTCTCTTTTTAACAAACATTAGTACACGTTCAATTATGTAGCTAATGACTGTATTGTTGATTATTAGATAAGATTTTCTATAAAAATTTATTATGATATTTAGATAAGATTTTCCGTCTTTCTTGTTAAAAAAATTGCTTTTATACTTAAACAAACGAAAATAATTGAATACAAGAATTGAAAAGATTAAAAAAATTTTTATCATATAAATATATTACTATATTATTTATCAATGCTTAGGAATTAGGAATCAATTACTTCCATTAATCTTTATCTTTTAGAATTACAGATTATTTCTTTTAAACGATTGAATTATTATTGCAATTAAAGAAATGTTTACGTGAATTCAGAATAGATAGATCATTTTTAGATAAATTTTAATAAAAAGTAAGCAATTGATTTACATGTAGTTAATTATTAATTTTTTTTCACTTTAGACTCGCTTATATAAAATTGCTCCCAAATATTGTTTTTAACATCAATGTTTGTTGGATTATTCTTAGCTTATAAAACCCTATTATAATAAAAAAATTGTCTAAGCATGGGATCATTGTTCTTAAATACCTGGCATTTGACAGATGACATTCGTAATAACAATTAAACATACATATCAGATTTAGATTTTTCACTGGGGGCAGTGTTATACTACTACAATAAAAATTTTTTTATTGAAAGTCAATGAGTCTCGTGTTTCATTTATGTTTGCCATAAAAAAACTGTATTCAACGAACTATTGCCCTTCCGGAGGATTTTTCTGAGTAACTGTTCCGCATTTGCTGCGCATTTCCGCTCTAAAAGTGTCATTCAATGGCAACCTCGTAAAAATCACCTTGAAATAACAACAAACAATTTATTCTGAAGTCAGAAAGATTGCATTTTCACTTACCTCTTCTTCATTGGCGCAACAGCCCCATAGTAGGCCAATGCAGTCTGCCTGCTGGCATATTTCGAGACATGAGATGTTTCCTTTTTACAGGGTGGGGTTGTCAGCCCTACGCTCAACTGTTTTATTAGACTGGGACCTACGGTTTAAAGTGGATTTCGAATCACAATCCATGGCACCGCCGGGACTCGAACGTTGTGGCACAGAGTGCTAGAGCGTTAGTCATTCGGCCATCAGACCCTACCACTTGGTTCTGCCTGTGTTGAAATAGCCAAGAATAAACTAACGAGTAACTACAGAGAGCGTAAGTACTTGTACAATTTCTGTATTGAGCGACAGTAACATTACTGTAATAGAATACTTTGTCCTCCACTTCAGAAGTTCTGATCCAATGCCGAAGTACATAGAACGTATAGAAGATCTTTCGTATGCACCTTTCGGCTTCTATCACTGTTTCTTCTATTGTTGCTCCTCGAAAAAATGCTGAACCAAACCATATTCCAAGGAAATTTAACAGGTAAAGAAATTGTTATTAGTGAACTTCAGAAGATACAATCTATAATAGGAAAAGACTTAAAGGACCTCTTTCTACTCTATCAGAATCTTTTGCATAATCAATATCCATGGCAGTGGAGAATTCCTCTAATGAAGACCTTTGGTTTGGTTTGTCGCTCTACAGTCATTTTGTGCGCACCTTTAGGCTAATAGACAGAGACCTGCAGTCCAACGTGGATTCCGAACCGCTAACAAACATCCATTCATTGTTACAATCGTTACCAATTAGCCTTTGTTAAAATAAAATCTCAAATGAACTATCAAATGATTTAGATACTATAAAATTTTTTATTTTTACTACTGTTGGAAAAGGAAATCAATTTGAAACGAAAAAGCTCAGCTTATTTTTCATCAAAGGTCATTCCAGTCCAGATTTCCCATTTTGATCTTCATGGATAAAATTCCGGGATTATGTTTCAAATAAATAGATAAATAAAATAAAACGATAAGTTATCTTTGAGAGGAGAAATATCGCCATCCTACAGTCTTGTTCTTATACCGTAAAAATACACGAACCCATTTCAGATTAGTAGATAGGTGTATTTTTATGGCACAAGTACAAGATTTGGCCAAGCTTCGCCACACATTTGGTTGAATAAAACCGTTCTAAAATCACCGTAAAGCGCTTGCTACTAAAACATAATGGTCAAGATATGTGTCAATACTAATAATAAATGAAATAAAATAAAATTCAGGAATATTATAATAGCAGTTCTTGTATGTATTTATTTTTAGTAAGTACATACTTAAAAACATTAAATCGGTATTAAAATCAAATAATTTTATTTTAAATAAACGCTGATTTTCACGTAATTTTATTAATGTGCGTTTTAAAATTGGCAGGAAATATGTGTAGCTATGTATAACGATTGACTTATTTCAAATCACATGCTCTGTAGTTCATTTTAAATTGTCTAGCTCTGAAAATATAAGCAGATTATCTTTTCAATATCCTCGAAATAGTATCCAAGGATTAGTTTATTTTCATAAAAGTTAATTTAGCAGCCTCTAAACAAACTTTTGTCAGAATTGGGTAGTGGTTCTTATAGTATTTGAACAATAGGTTATTCACAAAGTTCTAGAGTTACTCAATTTTGTTATATTCCTGTCGCTATTAAATTTGATAGTTTTCTTGTAAAGGATTCTGCATTTTAGAGTTCCAATTTCTCCAGGTCTCTTTTTCGCGTCAAATGGAATCGCCAAAACTGCAGTATTTTGTGACTGCAGCTGCTATTTTGTTTGCTTAGGAAGGGACTTGGCGAAAACTGCAAGGAAAAAAATTCGTCAAATAAGCCAGCTGAACCCTAAAGTGCAGAACTCCCATTCTTGTTGTATTCTGATCAATTGCTTCATACATTTCTTGGGTTACTGAACATTGGTAATAGTAATTGGTAATTCCCATGTATTTTCATCCAGCAAAGTATATTCATTCATGATAAATTGAAATTCGTGATTCTGATTTCATTTTTTTATACTTTAAACTGTTTACTTAATTTGATTTGTTGTGAAAATTGATTCCATGGTAACAATGTTCCGCATCTGCAAAGTACTAAGCAATACAAAATATTGTCTTAGATATTTTCTCCTTTCTTTGCTTTGATGGGGGAAAAATTACAAAGACCGGACTTCTGGATAAATAATTTTATTTTATGTGTTTTATTTAGGATTAAAATAATAGTGAGTGTTACATATTAAATTGCACATCTGAAAGTATTGGAAAAATATTTAAAAATTAAGTTATGACTAAGATTATGTTATGACCGTGCCTTTGTTTCGGAAAATCTACATTAGTTACTTTTATCGCTCAAGTTGTGGACCAATGGTTACTTGTTATACTGGTTAACGTCGTAACGCTAAAGTATAGGAGGGGTTGAGTTTCGAATACGTTAGTGTCATCTTTGTAACAAACGACAATGTTGTAAGAAATGAAAAAATTGAGTGAGACAATATGTGTAAAAGCGTCTCGCAACGATAGGGATCCTTGCCTGGTGGTGATAGTTTTCCTGATTTTCTCCTACCGAGACGCGTTTGCGAGGCAATTACCCCTACCAGTCCTCCCGGTATGTTCTTACCTCCTCTCATTATCCATCGATAGAATAATGTAGAATATACAAAATCGCAATTCTTTAAATAATAGTTCCAAAATTCTAAGCAAACAAAAATTGTAAAAAAACAAACAAAAAAAATTACATCATATCTGATGCAATTAAAATGCCAATGTCTTGTCTTGCAAAACTTTCAAAGAATATTAATGTGTTGCTCAAAAACCCTTCGTTACATTGTATAGTAAGTGTCATAATTTATATTAAGAGTTCTCTAACAATAAAACGTTTGAGACAGATAAATGCCAGACAAATTCATTCTTTTCTCTCGGAATGAAGCAATTTATTTCCTCATCATGGCGTCTACGGGAACATCATTTAGAATAATTTATGATAAGGGCTTAAATAGTGAGAAAAGTAATTTGTCTAAATTTGCCAGGCCAGAGGCATTGTTTACAACTTATTAAGAATGGAGTAGATTGATAGCATTTGTTGCAACATGCACCAGATAATTAGCTGAATATTGTATGGAAAATATTCAACATTTTACAGAAGATAAAAAACGGTTTTTACCATAATAAGAAAATAATTGCATAAAACTTAATAATAATAAAAGTTAAAATCGATCTATATGAAAATGCATGTATGTGTGTATGTTACAGCTTATTTAACAATAACACTTTGAGGTAAATTTTTTTTCTCTAAATTTATCTTTCCGTTCCAAAAATTCGTAATCAAAAATTATAAAACACTTTTTTAAAACTATTTTTAATTCGAAAACATTTTTTTTTACCAACAGATTTTTACGTCACTAGATGGCGCCCGTCTTGAACGATGAGAGATATTTTCTCTAAATTTATCTTTTCGTTACGAAAACTCGAAGTCAAAAATTACGAAATATTTTTTAACACTATTTTTAACTAAATAAAAACATTATTTTTTTGTTGCCATCTGATTTTTCCACCACTAGATGGCGCCAGTCTTGAAAGATGATAGGTATCATCAGTTAAGTTATTGTAGATGGAATATTTGCAGCATTAAGTTGATAAGAATTCATATGTTTTGAGATTAGTGCGAATGTACTCATCTAATAAATATTAATTTTAGTTTTATCTCTAGATTGATTCCTATTAAAATAACAATTAAATTTTTTTTAGTAAAAATTTCAACCTTCGTTGAAAATGTAGATCAAGAAGAATTTTTTGTTAATCAGTGTGAAAAGTAAACATACAAATGCTTTATTTAAAATTCTCTGATTTTTCGTTTCTTTAGAGTCAATAAATAATATTTTTTTATATACAAAAATAAAGTGTTTAAAAAAGCAAAAATGACACTATTTCAACTGAAATTCAGGTTCCTTCGATTTCTTTGTTAAGGACTTATAAATAAATGCATAAAAAAAAAAAAAAAAAAAAAAAAAAAAAAAGATGTACAGGACAATTGTTGATAACAATTAGAAATTGTGGATAACAATTACAATTTAAAACACACGACAGCAAAAATTCACCTACAGAATTTAAAATTTGAAAATTTGTTTAAAGGCTCATTGAATATTATATTTTTTCGAGCTAATACTGGCTGTCTCACGTTCTTTAAAGTTTTCTTTGTAGCTTTAAGTTTAAGTAGGCATAATTGTCCTGTTTCTTGTCAATTTACATTTTTAAAGTCTTTCATTTGCACTGTCTTTATTTGGTTTATTTTTTACTTCGCACAATAAATCAGATGAACTAAACAATTTAAGCAGCACACAGCTAAAAAAATTATTAATTTAATAAATATATAGTTATTTACGTATTTCTAACGAATTTTGTATCAATACTTTTAATTTTAACTGTGAATTAACTGTGTCTATTGTATTTCATAATGATGAGCTCAAAAAGAACATCCTTCTTATAAAGGCCCTTTTAAATAGAAAGAAGGGAGAAACCATATTTAGAATTTTATTATTCATTTATATAAAGGGTGTTCGTAAACTCCTTTGCGAACAAAAGGGTTGATAGAACCTGTCGAAATATTTAGTATTGAAATTAGGGGCGTTTTTCACTCTTAGTATTAGACAAAAAGTAACTCATGAACCGTGAAGAAACCATCCAATAAGTACAATTCTTCCATTTAGACATTTCTTTTGGTACTAGAAAAGAAGTGCATCATCAGAACATCATCACCAATTGTTTCTGTTCTTCTTTGGCGCAACAGCCCCATGATAGGGCCAAGATCGTCTGCCTACTGGCAGATTTTGGGGCATGAGAGGTTTTCTTCTTACGGGGTAGAGTTGTCGGCCCTTCGTCCAACGCTCTACAGTCACGTTAGACCGGGACCTACGGTTTAAAGTTGATTTCGAACCCCTTTTACTACAATATGGCGGTGCCAAAGATATTTGTAAATTTCTATGGCGCCGCCGGTACTCGAACTCTAAGCCTGAGGTATCGAGCGACGGGCCGTCAAGTGTTTTACCGCATGCAAATTTCAAATGAAAAGAAACAGTATCGACAATTACAGTTGATTGGATTATCAAGGTTCTGTCGAAAGCCAGTCAAAACAAATGTACTTTAAAAAGCGACACATCTTCAATGCTTTAAATCAGGGGTCTCCAAACTACGGCCCGCGGGCCAAATCCGGCCCGTCAGTGTCATCCATCTGGCCTGTGACAGCGAATAGCTTATTGTTGCTGTAATAAGTTGTATAAAAAAAACACAGAATGATAATAACTCGGTTTTATTGACTTGCTAGGTAAAGCTTAATGACAAGCATAATACGCAGAAAATTTAACTTAAGCATAACAACTAACAAATAATTGAAATGAATCCCATTTACATTATAAACTAGTGAACATCCCGCGATTACCTTCGGTAGTTATGTTGGGGTAAATAAAGAGTATCGCATATGTATGTATATCGATGTTTGGAATGTATATATTCTGAATCAAGCATATGATTTTTATCCTGAAAATCCAAGCGTATGCAGCAACAAGCAAGCAAGTGTATGCGCGCTCAGAGCGCGTACTCGGCGACTAGTCTAGAAATTATAGATAATGGCAGAAAAATTAAAACGGTTTTGGCCCGTGGTACTTACTGGAGTAAACAGTATGGCCCTAAGGCTGGAAAGTTTACAATCGGAAAGGTTTTCGAGAAAATCTTACTTAATAGGCTACAATATCATTACCACACAAATAAACTACTTCATCAAAATCAATTTGGCTTCCAAAGCAGCATCTCAACGGAACATGCCCTACAACACCTGATGGAAAAAGTCTACGATAATAGGAAACATTCAAGGTACACAATTCTCATCTCAATAGATATAAAAGGTGCATTCGATTCTATTTGGTGGCCGTCAATACTGAATACTCTAATACAAGACAACACCCCGAACAACTACATACTTTTAATAAGAGACTATCTACAAAATAGAAAGAATAGAATTCAATTATGGCCATACAAAAATACATTATGATTTACAGAAAGGCTGCCCACAAGGCTCCTGTTTGGGTCCATTTCTATGGTCAATAATAGCAAATAAAATACTTAAAACAAAATGGGACGAAGATGTCGATCTGCAGGCCTTTGCGGACGACTTCATATTTATCATAACAAGCAACAACAGGAGAGACCTGGAGAAGAAAGCCACCAAAGCATTGCAGCAGTTCTCAAAATGGGCAATAGAAGAAAAATTGTCAATCTCACAAGATAAAACACAAGCCCTAATACTAGGGAAAAAAAGGGAACATCAAAAGAATGCCAATACTAAAATATGAGGGTTGGAAAGTAAAATGTGTAAACAACTTAAAATACTTAGGAATAACAATAGATAAAAACCTCAACTTCATCCCACACCTACAAAAGCTAAAAGTGATCTAATGAAACAAGCAAATAAACTGGCGGTAATGTCGGGAAGAAACTGGGAGTCAACCTAAACTAACAAAACTTTGGTACAAAACAGTGGCAGAGCGAAGAATTTGTTATGCGGCATCAACATGGGCTGAAAACTTAAACAATAAAAAAATAGCACAACTATCAACAATTCAGAGACTTTTTACACTAAAAATAACCAGAGCGTACCGAACTACACCATCATCAGCACTGCTAATTCTGAGCGGACTATTACCTCTACACCTCATGGTAAAGAAGGAGGTTATAATGACAAACGTTACAAGATTGGGCAGAAACGACAAGCTTGGCCGCACACACTTCAACGCAATGGACTACGACACACAGATCTCACAATGGTTAGAACCACCTTGGTCAAAACCATCAACCACAATAAAAAATTTCCGAAACTCCAGCAACATTATAATCTACACAGATGGCTCAAAAATAGACCACCAGGTGGGATCTGCGTTTGTTGCATACGAAAAAGATAAAGAAATATACAACTGGCAAGGCAAACTCAATACCAAAAATTCAGTCTACCAAGCAGAACTTCTAGCAATCCTAAAAGCTCTGCAATGGGTAAAAGAAAAGAACTTTTCTCAAATCAGCATCAAAACCGACAGCATGTCGTCGCTCCTGGCCATCAAGAAGTTTTTCAATAAAAACAAACTCGTACAAAGAATCAGAAACGAAATTCAAGAAATACGGCCAAAACTATTAACAATAGAATGGATTAAAGCTCATTCAGGAATAGTAGGCAATGAAAGAGCCGACTATTTAGCAAAAGACGCAACAACAAACCCAAACACATTATCTGAAAAGCCTACCCACTCCAAAAAGCTTCCTCAAACATCAACTAAAAAGAACTTCTCATACAACAATGGCAAGAGGAATGGGATACAGCCACCACCGGCAGAAGAACACACAATTTCTTACCAAAAGTGTCACATAACATGTCTTCAAATTTATTAATTACATATTTCGTAACAGGCCACGGTCCATTCCCAACCTACCTACACAGATTCTGTATAACAGACAACGATACATGCTTGTGCGGAGAATCAGGATCACCAGACCACTATCTATTCTCATGTCCATTAACCGACCTCAACCATGAAGAAGAACCACCACCAGCATCATATCATGAATGGGCCATCAAAGCAGCTAAATGCAAGAAATTAAAAGGAAAAAATAATCAAAATAATGACATTCTTAGTTGAGAACATTGATTATATAACCAGCACAACATAATAAAACTAACAGTCAACCAAACAATAAAAAGAACAATAGAAAAATCAACCAAACTTAGACTCAAAAAACAGTGATAAAGATTAATAAGAAGATTTGTACTTCCCTGCACGAGAAACTATGTATACACATAGTCGACTGTAAAACTAAATATTTATCTTATTTTCCATTATCATAAGTATCTAATTATTTGTTAAACAGTAAATACTCAACTATTTCTATTTATATAGTAACATAATAATTTCTATTGAAAAAGCTCCAACATGTTTATACTTTTAAACATAGTACAGAACAGTCGTGTGACGTTCTTACTACTAATTCATTTTATTCTATTTTTATCTTTTTTTAAATGTAATTATTTTCTAGTTTTTCATAATTTTCTTTTTAATTTTTAATAATTTTTGTCTTTTTTTTAAATTTTCCGTATCTATCTTCCCCTCTTAGTTTTATATAAGCCAAAAACAAGAGCCTGCACAGGCTCCTCACGTATTGGTTTGGAAAGCTCGGTTGGTTAGTATCAACTGGGACCCAACCAAATCGGTAACTCCTAGTAATGAATTGCTAACAAGGCATCCGGCTGTGCAAAGCCGTCACGGCCATTGGTGGCTACAATCCTCCCTTTCCGCAGGTGTGTACTAAAACCACTGTAGCGTCACCTTGTGTGATGGGGTCAGGGGCACGCCTGCGGCGTCCAAGTCCAAGGCTGGAAAGTTTGGAGACCCCTGCTTTAGATTATTACAGTAACACGTGAAACCATAGATGCACCATCGGTGTAACCTAGATACCTAATGACTCCGTGAAAGTTCTCGTCGAAAGAATCGTTGATGTAGTAACATGATAAGCTCAATGAAGGGTCTTCGGGAAGGTATGCTATCTTTCCGTTCCTTGCCTGATTAAATAAACGGGATTGTGTATTTTTACGGTTTAGTATTCTTTTCACGGTTGAAAGTTCAATTGAAACATTTTAACTTAAGGGTTTCATCCCTTTTATTTTATCAAAACAATTTAGAAACTTATTGTATAAAAAAGATGAAATGTCAATTAACATCTGAAAGAGTTAAAACTATTTATTTAGATCCTTATGTAATCAAATGTGCCTTTTAGAGGGAAAAAAAACACATTAAATCACACAATAATTTCGAAACTCTTATTTATTTAGTATTCTTTAAAAGCCTTTTTACATTAGGGATTTTAAATACTTAAACGATGTTTAAGTAATTCTAGAGATTTACTCTCTTCCATTTTTACAAAGTTATTTCGTCTTTTTTCCTATTTAACATCGAATTTTGGCCGAAATCTGCCCTTTTTGTTCGTTGGAATAATATATATATTTTTAAATTACTCCCTCTTCGTTCTGCATCTTAGCAATGCTATTACCTAATCTTATTAAGTACTTTTAAAAGTGTTAAATTAAGTGTAAGAGCGTCAATGTTTCATTATTTTTTTTTAGAAGGGTTGGTAACAATGTACCAAAAGAAACGAAGCCGAAAGATGCTCGAAATAAAAACAAAATTTTTAAAACCGACATTACCTGAACTTCAATAACGTATTTGGTAGAAATATTAGAGAGTTTTTGCATACCGTACGTTAGTTACAGTAGGACGTCCGTTAGCTTTTTCTCCCTAGCGCGCATGCTCATAGGAAAGTGAGCATGCGCGCTAGGAGAAAAAGCTAACGGACGTCCTACGGTAACTAACGTACGGTATGCAAAAAACTCTCTATTTTTAAAAGTACTGAACAATTTTATAGCCTTCATTTGAAACTTAAAACTAAATCTAAAATTGCTTAGATATAGGATATCTCATTTGGAGAACCGGCATTAATCAGTTTTTTTTGTTTAATTATAATGAACCAGTAGTTCAGGAAGTTACTCTGCTGAATTATAGAATGAAGAAAGACGTTAAGAACTCCCTACATATTTCCGCTAAGTTCAAATTACGGTAATTATATTACATCCATGGCACCGCCAGACTTGAACCCGAGACCTATGCCACCGAGCTAGACACTCGGCCATTTAGGCCACGCATAAATTCTCCTCTCATATTGATTAAAAAACCAAGATTTTGAAATCATTATATTTATCATCGAGATGATGTTCTTGAAAAAATCCTTCCTTTTTTTGAATTCATTTCATAAAATTAAGATTTGCTCAATACTGACCCATCCTTTAAAGTATTAAAAGGGTTGTTCAGAACCTTACCTGTTATTTTGTAGAGTTGCAGACTCAATATGGATGAGTTGCTGCATCGGGATCGGTGATAGATCATGGGTTGAAGAAGCGTCGACTTCAATGAGAAGTGAGAGAAGCTGACCACCTCCTCTTGGCGGATTTTTTAAAGGGAGGTTTTTGGAGAAAGAAAGAAAGTTCTGCGAGTCGACAAGAAGTGTTTTTTTCTCTGAAGTGACAGAACAGGCAAGAGTTTCCGTCTGTTTTCAGAGTGGGCCCCTTGTAATTTTGTGTATTACGCTGTGTGATAATTAAGGTCTGTCGCAGCTCGGGTGCATTAGATTCGTCATAGACTCAAGAACTCTGAAAATCTCCATCCTTGGAGTGAATTACACTTGTTAATCAAATAATCTTTAATTAAAATTTTTTTTGTAAATAGAGTTCTGTCTATATATATAATGTTCTATATAAAAATTAAATTCCCGTGAACCTGAAAATGGACTCCTTCTTAAAGTCGTTATAGGTCTAGTAAAGGTAGAGACGTTACAAAAGAAACCTTAAACATAAATATAATATATTTCATTAACCACTCATTCATTTAAATCAATTATAAGTAGTATTTAAATTAGCGATTAAATTTTTTTTCGTGTTAAACAAGAAAAAAAAAAAAAAAATGAACCACTAAACCAATACATTTTTGTATTTTAGTATTTTAATCCTTTCATTAATACAATAAAAGTTAAATTTTAAAAATAATGTTTATATTGTAATAATAGAATAGATTTTTATTTAAAAAAATATTTTATAACTTATTAAGACAATCAAAAGCCACATAATTCATGAATTTCCTTTATTTAGAGATTTATTTGAACTTTAGAGAATCTTTAATGATTAATATTATTTTATAAGAGATAATGTGCTTTTTAATATGAAATGTTGAAGAATATAAATAATCTTAAGTTAAATAAATTTTAAGGCCTGTATTATTTCGTGGCCCCAAACTATTGCCCAAATATTTCTGGCAATTTCAATTGTGACGCCATTTGCTGAACAAAAACATAAATTAAGAATAACCAAAAAAGCAAGAATGAAAAGAGTTAACCATGATTTGTAAGTTTAGATGCATTCTTAAATCGAACTTTTAAGAAAAGATTGCTTTGAATAAGAATACAAGAGATAAAAAAAAGAATCAATGGAACTTTTTATTACTGTCTCTGTTACTTTTGAACCCTACTTCGAATCAACATTCGATTTCGTCTATTGCCAGTTCTCATTTAATGCAGCCTATTTCCAACAAGCAGTGGATGGCCCCATCGGAAGTTTTATCTTTCTTTTTTCCCGAGAATTCTAAATTTGATTCAATCTCCAAGGATTCATTCCACCACCGTTTTGCACTTTACCCCCTTTTTTTCCTTTCCTTTTAGGGCATTTCCAAAAGGCTATCTGCACTTCTGAAAGGACTGAGCTTCGTAGACATAAACTGAGACTGACAATTGCTACTAGGAATGATAGATCGTTGGCCAAAAGGTTAACATAGTTTGCATCAAACTAGCTTTGTAACTTGTAAAAGTTCGATTCCTTAGCTGTAATCTTTTAAACTCTGTAATTGAAACAGACATGTTTCATTCATCCTTTTGGAAACAGATATTTTCTTACGTTTTTTTTTGTATTACTTTTACAATTTTTAGCAACAGAGAACTAACTTTAAGACGTTATTAAGTTACAGTAACACTATTTGCGTTAAATTCGTATTTCAGTATAAATTTACATTCCTTTTCCCCTTTAAATCGTGATTAAGGTAGACATTGTTTTCCAAATCTTTGAAGATTTTCTTTTCTTTAAGATCTTTTAAAATCTTTTCCTCTTTAATCTCTTTGAAATCTTTCTTATCTTGCATTATTTTTTTTTAAATTGATCTTTTTAAAATTTTTAGAAAAAGAGATCAGGAGAAAATTTGAATTAATATTTAAATTACAGCAGTTCTCTTAAAAATAGAATGATTTATTAATATATTGTAGTAACTGGTGTAGCGCAATCATACGTAGGCGAGCAGGCCTTGAGGAACTGATTTGTGGGTTATTGCAGAGACGCCTACAAACTTTTCGCACGGGCTTTTGTTGCAGAGCGAGGGCTGACGTCAAATCCTTTCACTTAGATAGGTTTCCCGTATAACTGAGTTGAGGAGTGTTCATGAGACTTCACCGTAAGCGTGCCATGTAATGAAATCGTTATTGATACGTTTGTTTTTGTGTGTGTGTGTTTTGTAAATATTGTGCTTATTCAATTCCTTCTATTAGCTCACACTCTCCCTATTCATATTTCCTCTCGAGTTCAAATTTTCAATCGTTCATAAAACACATCTTATTCATCCACTCAAGTTCAAATAGAATTTTTTTGAACTCGTAGTGGAATAAGTAATAGACTGTAATAAATCTGGTAATCCGGATGTTAATAGAGGTATTTAAAATATTAATTCAGTAATTATATTTAGTTAATTAACTTTAATTTTTTTTTAGATTTAAGTTGCATATATCTACCAATGGATGGCACCAGATAAACTTCAAAAAAAATGAATGAAAATTATTTATAAAGGACTTTCTGCAATAGAGTGAAAAAAAAATAGGAATTGACTTAATTTTTTTATTTTTTTTATTTGAGTCTTAAAATAAAATTTGTGTAATTAAATGGAATAAATGTAATACATCTGTGTAATTAATGGAAATCTGTGTCATTAGCAGAAGTCTTATAACTATCACAACAGACGTCACAATATCGGATCTTCCAAAATACAAATTAATTGATTCAAAAGTAACTGAAATAGACAATTTTATTAAAAAACCTTTTTGTTTCTGTGTTACACATTGTTTACATGTTGAGTAATGCAGTCTTTAATTTTACCTTTATTTTGTTATTCAAGCCGACTACATACTTAGAAATTTAAAAAACAGAAGCAAATCTGGTATATATAGTAGGCATATTATAACTACATTTTAAAGTATTTTAAACTAATAAATGGTAGATAGAAATGTTTAAAATCGGTGTTGTGTTTTGTGTTGTTCTTTCTGTTTTGTTGTGTAAAATCAGCCTTGGTCTTCTTATTTTTCTCGTTCTGTGCTTATAAATTGGAAACATTCACTGGAATATAATCTTTAAAATGTATTTGTTTAAAGTGGATTTCGAATCACTACAAACACTCACGGCACCGAACTCAAAACCTGTGGTACCGAGCACCAGAGCACTAACCACTCGACCATCAGCTCCCCCCTCCCTCCAAAAAAAAATCCACAAATTTTCATTTCACTAAAAAAAGAAATTAATTAATTTGACTACGTTACGTAGCTGACCAATCCAAAAACATCACCTTTCTCCTAAATGTTTTGATACCATCCGTAAAAACATCCCTATATGTTATTCTAGTATGTAAATCGCACTTCAAATATTACCCAATATAATGTCTCAACTTATGATAAGTTACTTTTGCCTTAAAAAACAAGACGAAATAGACTTCCCGCCTTCATTAATTACAATCTGGATGACAGAGAAATTGAGCCGGGATTTCATTTGCGAAGAACAAATAAGTTTAGACAGGGACAATGTTGAAAAGTCCTCAATGGTAGACTTTAGCCCAACAAGTCTGGTCATCTAGTTATCTGGAAAAGACCAGATATATTTTATGTCATCTCAATGGGTGTTCATCACTGGGATGGTTAGAAGATTTCAATTGGATGGTATCAAAACATTTTTGGAGGGTGTTGAAACTTGGCTGAGTGTCGCTGATTGAGAATGTTTGCTCATTGTGTCGTAGGATGATTAAACAGAGGCTGAGATCCGTATTTGTTCCTGTCAAATTTTGGTGGACAATTTCTCTTCGTCAAGTGGAATTCGTAATGAAAGGTTTGGCTTTCGGTGTAAAAATATTGATCTTGCACGATAGTGCTTAATCAATATTTTTGCAGAGTCAATATCATCGCAAATTAACTTTTTTTTGTTGATTTGAGCGTTCATAAGTATATACCGTGATTTCAAAAATAATATTTTATTGAGAAAATTTCCAATTAAGCTTTTTAACACTGAGGAAAAAATGTCATGTGAAGGAAAAAATAAATTGTGATGATTTTTTTTAGTTGTCGAGGAATGAAGATGAATTAATTTTAATGTATTCTAAAAAAATAGCCCAGGCAATTTTCCTTATTATTATTTTTTTGCTATCATTTTAAATTCAAATTGAAATCTTAGCCAAGAATAGATTTAATAAACAATATATTTACCATTTCTTTCAATAATTTAATCTCATAAAAATTACGATGCCTTTATTCATAAAATTCCCTATTTTTTTCGTGGACAAAAATAATCTAGTTTTATTTTAGCCCTATTGAAGTCCTGCAAAATGTTTCTGTGAACTTCTAAAAAAGATGAAAATCTGTTGGAGCAAGGTTGAGAGAATATGTTGGATGAAGCATTGATGTCTTTGATAAAAACATTTCCTCAAATATTCAATGATACACCTACTTGTAGAGTAAAACAAAAGAGTTTATTCTACATAACAGTATTCAAATATTACCTAATCCAAAATATCTCTTCCTATTAATTTTTAAATCAAAACCAGATGAAATTTTCTTGCTCTCTTTAATAACTCTATCTAAAGTAAGATATCGTTCCATCATAACTAAACGTTTTTGTTTTTAATATTGTTCGGATAAAATAAAAAGTGTCAACCCGTGTCATTAAAACAAATAATTTCCAATCACAATGTAAAAATAATAGCAGCAAATATATTTAAAATAAAAACAATTTCAATTAATTGAAAAAAAAATTAATTAATTTGACTACATTATGTAACTGACCGATCCCCAACCATCAAGTTTCCCCTAAATATTTTGATACTATCCGTAAAAACACCCCTACATGTTATTCTAGTGTGTAAATCGTGCATCAGATATTACCCAATATTATGTCTCAACTTATTATAAGTTACCTTTTGCTTTAAAAAACAAGACGAAATAGACTTCCCGCCTTCATTAATTACAATCTGGATGACAGAGAAATTGAGCCGGGATTTCATTTGCGAAGAACAAATAAGTTTAGACAGGGACAATGTTAGAAGGGCCTCAATGGTAGACTTTAGCCCAACAAGTCTGGTCATCTAGTTATCTGGGAAAAGACCAAATATATTTTATGTCATCTCAATGGGTGTTCATCACTGGGATGGTTAGAAGATTTCAATTGGATGGTATCAAAACATTTTTGGAGGGTGTTGAAACTTGGCTGAGTGTCGCTGATTGAGAATGTTTGCTCATTGTGTCGTAGGATGATTAAACAGAGGCTGAGATCCGTATTTGTTCCTGTCAAATTTTGGTGGACAATTTCTCTTCGTCAAGTGGCATTTCGTAATCAAAGGTTTGGTTTTCGGTGTTGTAAAAATATTGATCTTTCAGGATAGTGTTTAATCAATATTTTTGCACATTCAATATCATGGCAAATTAACTTTTTTGTTGTTGATTTAACCGTTAATAAGTATTTAAGATGATTTCAAAAATAATATTTTATTGAGAAAATTTCCTATTAGGCTTCATAACACAGAGGGAAAAAGGTCATGTGAAGGGAAAAAATAATATGACTTGTTTAGATGTCGAGAAATAAAAATGTATAAATTTTAATATATTCTAAAAAAAAAAAAACATCTTAGAGGTGTTTTCCCTATTTTTGTGCTATCATTTTAAATTAAGATTGGAATCTTAACCAAAAATAAAGTTAATAACCAATGTACTCACCATTTTTTCAATAATTATATTACCATCAGTATTAAAATACCTTTGTTTATAAAATTCACTAGTTTTGCAAAAAAGTTTGCATTCACTAATTTGGGGGAAAAAAAAAAAGAATTTAGTTTTATTTTAAGGTCTTCTATGGAAGTTCTGCGGCCGGGTGGTCAAGTGGCTAGCGCTCTGGCCTTTGTTACCACAGGCTTCAGGTTCGAATCCTGACGGTGATATGGATGTTTGTGAGTGGTTCGGAATCCACGTTAAACTGAAGTCCTGGTCTTGTTTAACCCTCGTAGAGCGACAAACCATCTAATAAAATAATTTTCAATTCCAATGAAACAATTATAGCAACAAACAAACAAAAAAATAGAAAACACAAAATTTCAATTAACTGAAAAATAGAAATTATTTAATTTGACTACGTTATGTAACTGATCGATCCCAAAACATCACATTTCCCCTAAATGTTTTGATACTATCCGTAAAAACATCCCTACATGTTATTCTATGCAAATCGCACATGCAATATTACCCAATATAATGTCTCAAGTTATCATAAGTTACCTTTGCCTAAAAAAAACAAGACGAAATAGACTTCCCACCTCCATTAATTACAATCTGGATGACACCGAAATTGAGCCGGGATTTTATTTGCGAAGAACAAATAAGTTTAGATAGGGAAAACGTTGAATTGGCTTCAGTGGTAGACTTTAGCACCAACAAGTCTGGTTATCTGGGAAAGACCAGATATATTTATGCCATCACAGGGGGTTCATCACCGGGGTGGTTAGAAGGACGACAATTTTTGGAGGGTGTTGAAACTTGGCGGAGTGTCACTGATTGAAAATGTTTGCTCACTGTGGCGCGGATGATTAAACAGCAGCTGAGATCCGTGTTTGTTCCTGTCAAATTTTGGTGGACAATTTCTCTTCGTCAAGTGGCATTCGTAATGGAAGGTTTGGCTTCCGGTGTGAAAATATTGATCTTGCAGGATAGGGTTTAATCAATATTTTTGCAGAGTCAATATCATCACAAATTAACTTTTTTGTTGTTGATTTAAGCGTTCATAAGTATATACCATGATTTCAGAAATCATATTTTATCGACAAAATTTCCAATTATTCTTTTTAATATAGAGGGAAAAAAGTCATGTGCAGGAAAAAAATAAATTATGATGACTTTTTTAGTTGTCGAGGAATGGAAATGAATTAATTTTAATGTATTCTACAAAAATAGCCCAGGCAATTTTCCTTATTATTATTTTTTTGCTATCATTTTAAATTCAAATTGAAATCTTAGCCAAAAATAGATTTAATAAACAATATATTTACCATTTCTTTCAATAATTTAATCTCATAAAAATTACGATGCCTTTATTCGTAAAATTCCCTATTTTTTTCGTGGACAAAAAAATAATCTAGTTTTATTTTAGCCCTATTGAAGTCCTGCAAAATGTTTCTGTGAACTTCTAAAAAAGATGAAAATCTGTTGGAGCAAGGTTGAGAGAATATGTTGGATGAAGCATTGATGTCTTTGATAAAAACATTTCCACAAATATTCAACCATACACCTACTTGTAGAGTAAAACAAAAGAGGTTATTCTACATAGCCATATTCAAATATTACCTAATCCAAAATATCTCTTCCTATTAATTTTTAAACCAAAACCAGATGAAATTTTCTTGCTCTCTTTAATAACTCTATCTAAACTAGAATATCGTTCCATCATAACTAAACGTTTTTGTTTTTAATATTGGTCGGTTAAAATAAAAACGCGTGTCAACCCGTGTAATTAAAACAAATAATTTCCAATCACAATGTAAAAATTATTGCAGCAAATATATTTAAAAATAAAAACAATTTCAATTAATTGAAAAAAGAAATTAATTAATTTGACTACATTATGTAACTGACCGATCCCAAAATATCAAGTTTCCCTAAATGTTTTGATATTATCCGTAAAAACATCACTACATGTTATTCTAGTGTGTAAATCGTGCATCAGATATTACCCAATATTATGTCTCAACTTATTATAAGTTACTTTTGATTTAAAAAACAAGACGAAATAGACTTCCCGCCTTCATTAATTACAATCTGGATGACAGAGAAATTGAGCCGGGATTTAATTTGCGAAGAACAAATAAGTTTAGACAGGGACAACGTTGAAGAATCCTGAGTGGTAGACTTTAGCCCAACAAGTCTGGTCATCTAGTTATCTGGAAAAGACCAGATATATTTTATGTCATCGCAGTGGGTGTTCATCACTGGGATGGTTAGAAGGACGACCCTTTTTGGAGGGCGTTGAAACTTGGCTGAGTGTCGCTGATTGAGAATGTTTGCTCACTGTGGCGTAGGACGATTAAACAGAGGCTGAGATCCGTGTTTGTTCCTGTCAAATTTTGGTGGACAATTTCTCTTCGTCAAGTGGCATTCGTAATGAAAGGTTTGGCTTTCGGTGTAAAAATATTGATCTTGCGGGATAGTGTTTAATCAATATTTTTGAAGAGTCAATATCATCGTAAATTAACTTTTTTGGTGTTGATTTAAGCCTTTATAAGTATATACGATGATTTCGAAAATAATATTTTATCGAGAAAATTCCCAATTAAGCTTTTTAATATAGAGGGAAAAAAGTCAAGCGCGGAAAAAAAATAAATTATGATGACTTTTTTAGTTGTCGAGGAATGAAAATGAATTAATTTTAATGTATTCTGCAAAAATTTATCTCAGAGAATTTTTCTCTATTTTTCACTATCATTTTAAATTCAAATCGGAATCTTAGCTAAAAATAAATTTAATAATCAATATATTCACCTTTTTTTTTCAATGATTAAATTCCCATCAGAATTAAGATGAGCCTTTGTTTATAAAATTCAATAACTTTGCTTCGGAAAAAAATCTAGATTTATTTCAACCTCTTCTATTGGCGGTTTGGAGCTCTGGGGTTATTTTTTACATACTTTAGGCTAATTAGGCGAGAGACGTACAGTTTAAAATGGATACCAAACCACTAACAAATATCCATGCCACTGCCAGGATTCGAATCTGAAATCCGTATTACCAAAAGCTAGAGCACTAGCCAATTGACCATCAGGTTTCCGTCTTCCATTGTAATTCTGCAAAATGTTTCTGTGAACTTCTCAATACATTTTAATCGTAATAAAAAATTACAGCATCAAACATACTAAAAACAAGTAATATATAAAAAAAAATTAAAGTGAATTTCCACTTTTTTTTTCACTCTATTGTAGAAAGTCCTTTATTAATAGTTTTCATTCATTTTTTTTCAGTTTATCTGGCGCCATCTATTGATAGATATATGCAACTTAAATCTAAAACAAAAACCTAAAATTAATGAATTTAATTAAATTAATGAATTAACATTTGAAAAATCTGTACTAACACATATCAAGTGTCATCCACTACCAGTTAAAAAAAATGTATTTGAACTTGAGTGAAGGAATAAAAAGTATTTTATGAACGATTGAAAATTTGAACAAGATATATATAGGGAGATTATGAGCTAATAGAAGGAATTGAAAAAGAAATGAAGAATTTTCAATTAACTAAAAAAAGAAACTAATTCATTTGACTACATTGCGTAACTGACCGATTCCAAAACATCACATTTCCCCTAAATATTTTGATACTATCCATAAAAACACCTCTACATGTTATTCTAGTATGTAAATCTCACATCAAATATTACCCAATATAATGTCTTAACTTATTACAAGTTACCTTTCCCCTTAAAAAACAAGACGAAATCGACTTCCCGCCTTCGTTAATTACAATCTGGATGGCGGGGAAATTGAGGCAGGATTTTATTTGCGAAGAACAAATAAGTTTAGACAGGGAAACGTTGAAGGGGCTTCAGTGGTAGACTTTAGCCCAACAAGTCTGGTCATCTGGTTATCTGGGAAAGACCAGATATATTTATGCCATCATAGTGGGGGTTCATCACAGGGGTGGTTAGAAGGATGACAATTTTTGGAGGGTGTTGAAACTTGGCTGAGTGTCGCTGATTGAAAATATTTGCTTACTGTGGCGCAGATGATTCAACAGAGACTGATCTTTGATGCTGACATCCGTGTTTGTTCCTGTCACATTTTGGTGGACAATTTCTTTTCGTCAAGGGGCATTCCTAATGAAAGGTTTGGCTTTCGGTGTAAAAATATTGATCTTGCAGGATAGTGCTTAATCAATATTTCTGCAGAGTCAATATCATCGCAAATTAACTTTTTTGTTGTTGATTTAAGCGTTCATAAGTATATACGTTGATTTCAAAAATAATATTTTATTGTGAAAATTTCCAATTAAGCTTCGTAACACAGAGGGAAAAAAGTCATGTGCAGAAAAAAAATAAATTATGATGACTTTTTTAGTTGTCAAGGAATGAGAATGAATTTATTTTCTACTAAAACTGATTTGCGCCGCTTATATTTGACTAAACCTCTTAATAATTAATCGATTAGTTTATTTCCGCTTTGAAAACGAATGTTTTTTTCCACATAATCTGTGCTTCAACTGTACGAATAATATATATAATTCATATAGTAAGGCGATATTTTATGAGCGAACTATACAAATTTCCGAACTTTCTTTCTCTTTTCTTCGCCGTACTACTGAAGTCAATTACATGGTAAATTTGGCCAAAAAAAATTGCCATATAAATTTTAAATGTATTGTAAAAATAATTTAATATGTGAATTATGAATTAAACGATGTTGAACTCTGTAAATATTTTAAATATTATTTTTTTTCCTCATGTTTACATAGCAATTTACAATTTATAAATAAAAAAGGTTTTCTAACAAATATTTGGAACTTCAGCAAAGAATAAAAAAAAAAAAAAGGAAATTTAAAAGATATTTCAGGCACTTTTTTCTCACCGATGGATAAAATGTTTACATAGTCCTCGGATTGCGAAATGATGCAGCCCCATTTCCCGAAGTCCATAAAACTTGCTTTTCCAATAGCTCTGAGAGTCTCCGCTGTCAAAATTTGACAACTTTATTGGAAAAAGTGAGAATAGAGTGGAAGATAGCAATGAAACTCTCAAGTGAGTGGTGTGGTTGAAAAGATTGGGTTTCGCTTGGAACTTCACAATATGCTGGATATTTCGTTTAACCAGTGGGTTATTATTATTATTTTTTGTTTAAAGCTGCACTTTAGAAAAAGAATATTGTACAGAAATTGAAAACAACAAACAATATTATTATTTTTTTTCATTAATTCAGTCTTTTAATTTTTATTTTACATATACACTTATATCCAATGCCAAAATTAGATTAGTACTAATTACGGGCAATGACTGTTGCATTATATACATTAATTGGAAAATATATAATGCAATAATTTATATAAAAAGTGGTTCATTGAAAATAATACATTTATATATAATGCTACATTTAAATTAGTACAAATTATGGGGATTTAATGTTACATTATGTATATTAATTTGATTGTGATATTGTATGCAGTTCAATCTTAAAATAGCGATGCCTGATTACTGTTGGATAAACAAATTTCAGAATTTTGATAAATCGTTATACGAAAAATTGATTCCTTATAAAAATGCATTTATATCCAATGACACAATTAAATTAGTACTAATTATGGGGAATTATTATTGCATTAGATACATTAATTTATTTGTGATATTGTATGCAATACATTCTTAAAATAAAGATACACGATCATTATTGGAAAAACCGATTTTAGAATTTTGATAAATCGTCATACGAAAAAAAAGTTCATTGATAAGAATACATTTATATCCAATGCCACAATTAAATAAGTACAAATTATGGGGATTTAATGTTGCATTATGTATATTAATTTGATTGTGATATTGTATGCAGTTCATTCTTAAAATAGCGATGCACGATCAACGTTGGAAAAACCGATTTCTGAATTTTGAAACATTGTTATACAAAAAAGTTGTCCATTGATAAGGATACACTTATATCCAATGTTAAAATTAAATTAGTACTAATTATGGGGAATGAGTGCTGCATTAGATACATTAATTTAATTGTGATATTGTATGCAGTTCATTCTTAAAAGTTCTTCTTGATAAATCGTTATACAAAAAAGTTGTCCAATGATAAGGTTACACTTATATCTAGTGCCACATTTAAATTAGTACAAAAAATTGGGAATGACTGTTTCATTGTATAATTAATTTAATTGTGATATTGTATGAGTTCATTCTTAAAATAACATTGCACGATCACTGTTGGAAAAAAATATTTCAGAATTTTGATAAAATGTTATACGAAAAGGTGGTTCACCGATAATAAAATTTCTAAAATTACAAATAATCTGTAAATTTCAGATTAACAGATTATTTGTAATTTGTAAAATTCAAATCTGAAAAATTTCAAAAATTACATAACTCTCATTTTACAAAGGGCTATTGAAAAAGGTTTGTCATTTCATTAGAATGTTGTTAGTCATTTTGCATCATTTCGAAAACAATTGTTAACTACAGGAAATTTTTTGAGTGATGTTAAGAAACTATATATATATATATATATATATATATATATTTTAATTATTATGAAATAGGATAATTCCAATTTTGATGTTTGCAGTGCCGAGCAGCCAGTTAGCACACACAAACTTAATCCATGTGTATATTTCGCATTCATTTAAATTTCTGAAATAAAAAGTTTTTGAAAAGTTAAAATTATTTAAGAAGTTCAAAATTAAAAAAGTAAGGAAATAATTAGAGGTTCATGCATCAAACATTTACGTGTGATAAAAATAATATGCAAAGAAAACATTTTTAGATTTACCGGAAAAAAAATAAATGAAAAAATAAATTTAAACAATTTTGCCAGGGCTAGTGAAAAAAAAAGAGAGAGTGAGAGAGAGAGTAAGAACAGTTAAATTGAATCACAGGTAAAATATTGGTAAAATATTACACAGGTATATATATATATATAAATATTTAATATACAAAATATTATATAAATATATATAGGTACCGTAGTTTGGGTGAGGTTGGGGGAAGAAAAAGAAATTTAGAAGACGTAACTCAAGATTCACAACAACTATTTGTTACCACCCTCCGCCGCTTGACTTTGGGGAAAGATTCAAACTCGTGGATGAGGATTGTTCTTGGTTTATCTCTTGATAACTTTTCACAGCATGAAAATATTGAAATTCAGTGGGTTTTTTGAGCTTTTAGAAAAATTGTAACAACCGACATCACTTCTCTACATTTCTGAAAGGAGTGACTACAGTTGAAAAAACGCCGGAAGCGTAGCAGAGGATACCTAGGTTTTCCACCAATTGTAACAATCACCATCGTTTCTTCACGTTTCTGAAAGCAGTGACTATAATTACAACAAAGCCGATAGCGTAGTCAAGGATACTTGGTTTTCCTGCACATTAGCGACGCAAGTTACCATAGGGCCATGGGCCCGATTGCACATTACTTCGAATAACGTTTAATTTATTAAAGAATAGAACAATTAAGATAAATATACTTAAATATAGATGAATATACTTTAAAGTATTTATATTACTTATTGTAAGGTGAGTCAAAAGCCTTCTTTGAGTCGACCAAAAAAGACCTTTGACTTGAAAGAAAACAACCAAAGAAACAACACTTTTTTTCTGGTTTGAGAAAAAAAAAAAAAAAAGACTGAAAAAGCTCCGCCAGAAAGAATTTTTTGGAATATATGACATACATTATTTTTCTCTTATCATACGAATTTACTTTGTAATTTTCATATTTGCTTACAACCTCAGTATAATTTCAAAAATATTTGTAATATATACTCGTATACTGGAAGAATAAAATTATTTTATAAAATATAAGCAAAATTAAAGGTGAAAATATAAAATATTAATTGGAAAAATTGTAGGTAAATAATTTAAATTTTTTATTTATTAAATTGATGAATAAAAAAAAAAAAAAAAAAAAAAAGAGATTATTTACTTACAATTTTTCCAATAATTTTTTTATAATTTTTTTATTATATTGTCTTTATTGTTATTTTTAATTTATTTCCAATTTTATTTATCTATTCATTTTTAATTTTTTTTTTGATTATTCATGAATAAACTGATAAATAAATAAAAAATTAGTTTATTTACTTACAATTTTTCCAATAATTTTTTTATTATATTAATTTTCTTATTATTTTTATTTTATTATATTAATTCAATTATATTAATTCATTCATTTCTAACTTTTTTGTTTATTAATTGAATACAACAAATTGCTCAACAATTCTCGCAAACAAATGTCTGAAGATTCAGTTACAATTCACAAGAATACTTTTCTTGGCAGAGGGAATTTACCAATGCCGGTATCTAATCTTTGTTTCCTTAGATGTTATACCCTGATAATAAAACTTTGTCTTTCCTGATATCTCGTCTCATTTTGTTTGGTAAGTAACACATTCATAACCCAAGAGGTTTGGTGCCCCATATTTCTATATTAACTACCAAAAAAACATTGTGTCTGGATCTCCTAAGCTAATGCTGTTCAGACTATTAACGTGTCTGGACATTTCTTTGTCTTCGACTGTAAGATAATTGTCTCATACGAGTTCTAATCAGTTAATTCTACTAAAAATTAAATAATAATATATCAATCATGTTTATTCATTAGTTAATTTTAATTCACTTAATTAATATGCGATTTTTAATTAATTAAAAAATGAAGTTTATCTGTTCTCTGTAGAGAATCATTTATGTTTTTAACCATGGGCCCGTAAGCACGCCAAGCTGGTTGATTACTTTGCAAATAGGATCACCACTTCTGCGAGATAATGATTATTGCTATTAACGAATATAGATATTAACGATATTAACGAATATAGATATTAACGATAACGATATTAACGAATATAGATATTAACGATAACGATATTAACGAATATAGATATTAACGATAACGATATTAACGAATATAGATATTAACGATAACGGTATTAACGAATATAGATCTTATTGATAGCTCCTATTGGATGTCTCTTATTCCATTATCTACTAAAAGAGATATTGCACAAGGTGTTTCAGTGGGTGAATTTCTTTTACTTTGTATGTCATGGTATTACGGCTTTTTAAAAGATTAGTGTGGTATTATAATATTTGTAAAGATTTTTTTTATAAATATTAAAGTATTTATAAGATAAGTATGATTAGTTAAGCAATTGGAGTACAGCTTTTCGAAGAAGTTACTCTTTGACTTCTCATTAATTTAAGAAGGATATTAAAAATCATAGGGGGAATTCTTGCCCTTTTCTATCGTCAAAATGACTTTTCTTAATTATTCTCGTTTTTTAAATAAAATGCGATAGAAATACTTTTAAAAAGGTCTTCAAGAAAACATACCTCACATTTAGTGAATGCAGTATGGTAATGTGATAGAAATAATACTTTTAAAAAAGTTTTCAAGAAAACATATCATTTAGTGAATGCAGTATGGTAGCATCTGAATGAGCCCTAATGTACTCTGGATAACGCTGAATTTGCTACATACCTGTTGCTTCAGTGGCAAAAAGACCTCAGCACACAACATTAAGCAAATTAAAGGTCTGAAAGTTGTATTTTTTAACATGCAACTTGCTTTTATTGAAAAAAAATATTACTTAGACGATTGATTATGCTGCCAAAATATAAATTTGCTTCTAAAAAGCGATTCTACACATCAGAATAATATGTTACTTTTATATAAGAACATTTAAGCAAGTAAATGTGTCCTTTGCATGACAATGAAAGATGTAAAGTAGGAGTTGAAGGCTGATGGCTTTAATTTTTAAACAGCTATTGAGAGACAGCTGAAAGAACTGTGTCTTAACACACGGCCATAATACGAATAATAGACTATTCCCGAGACCATAATATCTCTGTGGACAGTAAATAGAACCTTTCAAATAAATAGGGGGAGGGGTATGGTTGTTGAAAGTGGCGATATTAATATTAATGTGAAAGAGAAGGGCACTGAACTGCATGCATTATTACGATCAATAAAATATATTTCGCTACTTATCTCTGTTTTATTATTTCGTAACAATTATCTCAAAACTTGTTGTATTTAGTAGCATGCATGCATCAACACATGTTGCCTACTAGATATTTCGGTGATATTATTGAGCCAAAACCAGTTTAAGACCGGGAATTTCGGAACTTGGGCATTGTAGACGTTATCTGAGGGAAACAACTGTTTGATTAATTATTGGTAATCGATTTCTGCCTAGTATAGTAATGTAGTGATGCTATGTCATGGGTTTTTAACCCCAGGTTCGTGAGGTTGGATGATGAAAAGAAAATCATTATCTTTATTTTCAATCGTTTTCAATTAAATCGAGAATTTCTCATAGAAATGTATGCAATTAATTATAATACTATTAGTTGTACCTGTTATTATAATTTGCAATAAATGATCGTTGATTTTTCTATCACATAATAGTTTCATCAAAATAAACAGCATAAATATGCGCATTGGCCAATTTTTTTTAAATTAAAATTTTTCAATTCTGTATTTTATAATGCATTTTATTATTATTTAAATTGTTTAATAAAAAACATGTATTTTCACACCTTTTTGTTTATTATTTTTATCTGAAGTGAAGCAATTGAATTTAAATATATTATTTTGAAAAGGGTATATACGGCTTTTATTTTACAGAACAAAAACAGTCCGTGATCTTCCTCTTATTCGCAAAAGGGGTCCATGTTCTTCATCTTACTCAGACAAGAGCCCTATGATCTTTATCTTAATGAAAAAAATGGGTATATTGTCTTCAACTTATTGGCGGAAGAGATCTATGGTCTTCAATTTAATAATGAAAGGGGCTTGTTATCTTCATCTTATTGAAGAGAGGTTTCCACAGACTTCATGTTTCTTTCAAAAAGGGTCTATGGTCTTCATATGGCTGACAAAAGGGGTCTATGGTCTTCTTCTTACTATCAAAAGGGGTGCAAGTTTTTCATCCTACACAGAAAAAGGGTTCATGATCTTTATCTTACTGAAAAAAAGGGTGTATTGTATTCCTCTTATTGGCGAAAGGGAACCATGGTTTTCATCTTACTGATGAAAGGGGTCTGTTATCTACATCTTACTGAAAAACGGTTTTCATAGCCTTCATATTACTGGTAAAAAGGGCCTGTGGCCTTCATATGCCTGACAAAAGGGGTCTATGATCTTTATCTTATTGGCAAAAGAGGTCCACGGTCTTGAGCCATATTATTGATTAAAAAGGTCCATGATTTTCATCTTATTGAAAAATAACTTCCATGGCCTTCATGTTACTCGCCGAATGTGGTCTTCTTACTTAAAAAAAGGGGTCTATTTCCTTTTACTGGTGAATGGGGTCCATAATCTTTATCTTAATGAAAAAAAATGAGTATATTGTCTTCATCTTATTGATGAAAGGGGTCTGTTATCTTTATCTTACTGAAAATAGGTTTCCATAGACTTCATGTTATTGACAAAAAGTTTCTGTTGTCAAAAAGCTGACAAAAAGATCTATCGTTTTCATCTTACTGGCTAGAGGGGTCCACGATTTTTATTACTGACAAAAGGGGTCGATGATTTTCATCTTATTGAAAAAATATTTCCATGGCCTTCATGTTACTGGCCAAAAGCAGTCTGTGGTCTTCTTCCTGACAAAAATGGCCTATGGTCTTCATTTTATAGGCGTAAGATTTCCATGATCTTCATCTTACAAAAGGTTCCTGTAACAAAAAAATTAAGAACTTCAAATATATAATAGGGAAAAAAGTTAACGTAAAATTCAATTACATTATATGTATAAGATACTTAGTCTTTTTGTTCTGTGAGTTATTATTCTAAATTAATTTTATTTTAAAATTTGAAGCTACAATTTTCGTTGAGCTGCAATTTTGTTGAGCTGCAATTTTGTTGAGCTGCGAGCTTCAATTTTTGTTAAACTTTGAATTCCATTTTCATCTCTTTGTAGTTTTTTTACGCCTATATCTATTTATTATAATGTATACAAGACTATAACCAAGAAAATAATAAAATACATGTTAAACTTAAGTTAATTTATAACATAAGTTAAACGTAAGTAATAACAACATAAGGCTATATAATCAGGAGAGTTACAAAATATTGATTGATACGTTTGATGTTCTTAATATTTTCGTAATTTGAATACTTACATTAGTAAATTTAATTGTTCGCTTTTAAATTTCATTTTATAAACACTTGATATTATTTTGCATTATAATTTATTAAACTATTCAAAATATAGCATATAAAAAAATTTCATTCTTTCTAAAAAAAAAAAAAAAAAAAAAAAAAAAAAAAAAAAAAAAAAAAAAAAAAAAAAAAAAAAAAAAATGGCATAATTTGCACAACATATCAATTAACCTAATATCTATTAATATATAATTTATCAAATCAAAATCTACAAATTAAAAAAAAAAAAAAAAAAAAAAAAAAAAAACTAAATTTTCTGAAATTCTCATTGTTATCATAGTTTTAAAATGTTCTATTTAATAGTAAATTTACCCAAGAATAACTACGAATTATCCTCTACTATGGAATTTCTTTGTGTTATTATTTAAAAAATTTTTTTTTATCATTTTCTGTGGTAACATTAAAATGTCATCAGCAATCGAGAAAAAAACAAAGCATTCATAGCTGGAATCAAGATTCCTGTTTATATACTCAGAATCTCAGATTCGAAGTCATTTCGTAAAAGATAAACACCCTCCAATGCAATTTATGTGGATAATAATTGAGTATCATCGTACTCTTTATGGGTACAAGTACACCATAAAGCAACTGAAATACTGCCATTGATGGAAGCTTATGGTTGGGGGATGGTATGTGACTGTACTGCGAATGGGACAAACGCGGACTTATGGTTACTGTTTATTCGAAAGATAAGTAACAAAGCAATCTTCGGGGCGAGATGTATTTTGTTATTTACTCTCAATTCGAGAAAATATCAGAGAAATAAAATAAAAGAACTGTATAATAACATGTAAAATATCAGAATAATATTATAGTTGCTTAAATATGATGAATTCTTTTTATGTATTTTAAACAGAATTTTTACATTTTAATTAGGATCATAGATTTATTTTCAGATATCTTAGTTTTTATTAATGTTATTTAATAGATATTATTAAACCAAAGAAAGTCTCGATAAATCTATAGACCTGGATATAGATCTCGATAAATCAATAGAATCACTAAACCTACATTATTAGAAGCTACAAACCGATTACAGCCTCTGTAATTGCAGATGGTATTTGAATGGTTTAACGGAATGACTAATAAGCAAGTCGACGCAAAAATTATTTAGTTTGCACCAAAGAAAGCTCACTGTATATCAATAGGCTGGATATAGGTCTCGATAAATCAATAGAATCAATTGACATCCATTGGGTTAGAAGTTTCAAAGCGATTTTAACATCGGTAATAGTAGATGGTATTTGAATGGTTTAACATTATGATTAATAAGCAAACCGAAGCGAAAACTACATGGTTTAACCAAAGAAAGCTCTCGTTAAACCATCTATTGATTTATATATCTATATATCTATTTATCTATTTCTACATCTATTGATAATATCCAGGTCTATCCTGGATATTGATCTCGATCTATTATCAATAGATCTCGATAAATTAATAGAATAATCAGTAGACCTCAATTAGGTTAGAAGCTACAAAGTAATCATAACCCCCGTAATTGTAGATGATATTTGAATGGTTTAACAGAATGACTAATAAGCAAGGCGAAGCGAAAATTACTCAGTTTATACCAAAAAAACTCTAGATAAACCGATAGACCTGGATATAGATCTCTATCTATAATCAATAGATTTCGATAAATCAATAGATTTCGATAAGTCAATAGATTTCGATAAATCAATAAATCTTCGTTGGGTTAGAAACTACAAAGCGATTTCTTTGCCTCTGAAGATAGTCATTCAATTTGCGGTGTCTACAAGAAATCGAATATCTCTGAAACAGTAAAAGTTCTTCTCTCACAATGAACCCAATCTTGGAAAGTGAATAAGATAATACAAATAATTTGAAATGATATTTCATGTAACGCCTGCTTTATTGTAATTAACTCAGATTAATATTGAAGATTATACTATTTAATAACAATAAAATATTAAAATTATCATAAATTCCCCTTTGCAATGTAGAAAAGCTTTGGTAAAATGATCATATAGTGATAGTGGGTGATTAGAGCCAATTTGTGATCCGTTGGTACAAGCGCGCTTGTATCATTTGGATATGGGTGTCAATGTGCACTTATAAATATTTTTTTTATTAAGGTATAATTGGTTGTATTAATCATATAATTCACGTGTTTTTTTCGTATGTTTCCTGTGTGCCGTATGAATGTATAAATTCATGTATGAATTCATATTAGAGAGGTGAATATCATATTCACTGTCCTTTAGCGGATGTGAATCCGATCTAAATTAAAGTGCTAAATCTAAATTAAAGTCTTTAAATTAGTGTGCAAAGAATATCGGAGTTACCGGAGAAAATAAGTCTTTTGCTGTAGCTGCGAATAGAAGTGATATTCTTGTGCGGTGTTTTAATTGGCGGGGTCTCATGAAAGTTCAAGGCGTCCGATGATCAAGAACGAAAGTGTATCAAGACGGCCCAAGACAAATGAAGGTATTTGTGCTCGCGTATTTATTAATGGGGTGTCTCCTCTGAATGGAAACAGATTGCGTCGGCAGCGTATAGGTTGATAAGCATATGCTTTGGGGAAAATGTACAAAAAGGACTAGCCGCTTTTTCGATCTGATTAAGTGTCGGCATTCCTCTCCACCAATGAAAAGGCCTATAGGCCCAAGGGGGGATTTTATGAGGAAACTCCAGTGAATAGTGAATCCAGTGAAAAGGCCTGTGGTCTGAAAAGACATAAAAAAAGTTAGGGAAGACATCGAAAAAGGAGGATAGAGGAAGAGACAGAAGACAGAGGACGGGAAGTAGAGTGAAAAAAGAGAGCAAGCTGCCCCGTAATGGATTGCTGGGAATTTCGAAAGTAGAAAGATACTATGTTGGCCGTCTATCCTTACACCCCTCTTAGTGTTTAATGTGTGTATTTTGGATCTATTGTGTATTGGATGTATGGACGGTTTAGCGTGTTTTTTCTAGGTACAAGGTATTGTATAAGAGTTTGAAGCATTAAAGTCCTTAAACAACACCACTCTTGAGAATGGATGACAGGTTTCTTACTATTCATCTAGAAACAAATAGATTGGATGAAAATTGGGACAAAGAGGTGATAAAAATGAATGTAATATAGGCAGCCAGATTGCCTAATCAAGTTAACCAGCTTTTCTCCAATATGAAACGAAAATGAGAGTTAGTTACTCTTGAAAGTTGACTCTATTTACTCTTCAAAGGAGAAGAATGGTTTCTAACCATTCTTCTCCTTTGAAGTTCTAAATAGTGTAAGCTACAATCTATTTGAAATTTTGGCCAAACAGTTAAAGTTAATAAATCAGCTGCATTTAGTCAAAAAGATAAAGTTAATAAATCGGCTGCAATTAGTCAAACCGATAAAGTTAATAAATCAGCTGCAGTTAGTCAAACAGTTAAACTTAATAAATCCACTGCAGTTAGTCAAAGAGATAAAGTTAATAAATCAGCTGCAATTGACAGTTAAAGTTAATAAATCAGCTGCAGTTGACAGTTAAATTTAATAAATCTGCTGCAGTTAGTCAAAGAGATAAAGTTAAGAAATCAGCTTCAATTGACAGTTAAAGTTAATAAATCAGCTGCAATTGACAGTTAAAGTTAATAAATCAGCTGCAATTGGCAGTTAAAGTTAATAAATCAGCTGCAGTTGACAGTTAAATTTAATAAATCTGCTGCAGTTAGTCAAACAGGTAAAGTTAACAAATCAACTGCAGTTAGTCAGACAGTTAAAGTTAATAAGTCAACTGCAATTAGTCAAACAGATAAAGTTAATAAATCCACTGTAGTTAGTCAAACAGATTAAGTTAATAAATATGCTGCGGTTAGTCAAATAGTTAAAATTAATAAATCAGCTGCAATTAGTCAAACAGTTAGCGAAATCAGCTACATCAAACAGTTAAAGCCCTTAAATCAAATGCGCGACATTGAAAACGAATCTGTTTTTGCGTTGAAAATTTGTATTTATTGAAAATTTATATTTACTGTTAATTTAAATTTAATATACTTTAACATGACTATTATTACTATTTTATAAAGTATACTTGCCTAAGATATGAATTATACGTCTGCTTTACAAAAGTTTCCTTCAGTGCTATAGTCCGCAATTATTGCAGTTTGATAACATACTGTTATCAATCTAAATTTGTGGTAATTTAAAGTAGGTATGAATAATTAACACTGTAACTACGAGATCCATTGTGCGATAATTTTATGAGCTTATAATAATATAAGCCTTCATAAATATCTCGTTCATTTAATAATATATTGAAAATAATTGCTATTAGCTTGAATACATCGTGATTTACGAAGATTGATGACATTTCATTTCATGATCGTTAAAGTCTAATTTGTATTAATTAAACTAGGACTTTCATGTCACGAATGGGAATAGTTGAAATTATTTGTTCATTTGAAGTATAAAATCTTTAATTTATGCATTAAAAGCATTTTAATTATTGAAATGGTTCATGTTAATGTGAAATTTTATTAATGTTAAAAGCTATTAATGTTGTGAGCTGGAACATATTAAAAGAGTCAGTAGATTTGTATTGATTATCAAAATATTAATATAAATAAGTTTTGATTAATATAAAGGACCACATATGATTAATATAACTGATAATAATCAGTTGATTTATCATCAACTGATAATTTCATATTAATAAAATTTATGTAAACTTATTCATTTTAATATTAAATTTACCTGATATGTTGATTAGAAAAATTAACTAAAACAATTATCGATCATTTGATTTTAAATTCACTAGCGTCACTTTATTGTAATTTTCCATGCAAGGAAATTGATTATTAAAAAATAATTTCCAAAAAACAACTATTTTTTATTAATAAAGTAATTAATTTTCTGTAGAGTAGAGGCATTGTCAAAAAGAGATGTTGTTTAATTATTATTAAACCTAACAAATACTGAAAGTATATATATATTATAAAAAAGATAAAAGTATATATTTTAAAGATAAATGATGAAAAAGCATACTTATAAAAATAAAAGTTATATCGAAAAAATGTTAAAAAGCACTTATTTTAGGTTACTTTTATTGATAAAAATTAATTATACAGTTATATATGTAAATGGTGCTACTTATATTATAGCAACAAACCAAATTTTAATCTCATCTTATTCAAAATATATATTATCAAAAATATATATTATTAAAAATGCAATTTTATAAAAAGCATTTAATTTACAACACCTTATGGCATTTGTACAGTTCCTTGAAATAGAATTCCTTTAGAAAAACTATATTCATTGGGTTATCTTATCTTTCAGAAATCTACAAAACTAATTTTACTTTTTTTTGTCGCTTTATCCTGGTCTAGTTAAAAGCTAAAGCTATTAATCTGTTCCTCAGTTAATTAATTTTTCTACAAATTTGTTTTGATGTGCTTTTAAACACTTTTAATAAATACAATATATTTAACTCCTGCATCATTTCCTTAGAGCTATTATATTGCATAATGCAGTTGAAAGAAATGCAAAATGTAAAACAAAACAATTCCACTGAATAAATACTGATTATACATTCTAATTCTTGAGCAAAAAGTGTTTTTATTTAATAAATTAGAAATAAGTAATTGAATAATATAACCAAGCTTCACCCTACACACTGGCAAAAGCGCCCCCTGTGGCGTTCAGAAGAGTGATCAGTTGTCCTACAGATTCTAATCCGGAGAGAATGTATATTTCGTGCACGCTGCACGCAGCCGAGTTTCGGGTTTTCGGCTTAGAAGTGAACGTATCTTTCTTCCACGTATCTAGAACTATCTGTTCTTTAAATATGATAAATATTGTATGCCTCTAATTGTATATGCATGGTGTTTGAGTGTATGCCAATAAAGCTTTGAGTTCACCAACCTGTGCTCTAAGTATCTCAACCCAATCACACCCAGTTACAATACAGTTGTCCAATCTGCACACTACAATCTGGAGCCCGAACGTGTGACCCATACCACTACAATATTTAATAATTATTTATATCGAATATTTATTTTAAATTAAAAATAGTCTATTAATCATGCATTTATAACAAATCTGTTTTTCTGTATGTCGATTTGACTAATGTACAATTTGGAAAGTAAATTTAAATGACGCACAAATTTAGTTAAGCTAAGTTTACAAAAAGCTAATTTTTTTTTATTAATAAAACTAAAAACTAAACTAAGAAGGTGAAATTTCCCTATTCAATATAGTTTTTGTTTACTTTTACGAAAAATAAAATAAATGTATATATTCAAATTGGGCCTGAATGGCCGAGTGGCTAGCGCTCTGCCGCTCGGTACTACAGGTTTCGGGTTCGAGTCCCGGCGGTGCCATGGGTATTTGTAGGGGTTCGGAATCCACTTTAAACCGTAGGTCCCGGTCTAATAGGATCATAGAGAGTTGCGGGGGCATTGTTACTCCGCGTCCGTGGCTTATCTTCAAGGTACACGTGCCCCCTGGGTAATGCAAAGTGAGTAACGTCTGTGCAGCAGCGCTTGCCTTAAGGCATCCAAGACCAAGCTGTCTAATTGTTTGCCAGCTGCATGAGAAAGAATATATATATATTCGAATTGGTATACTTATTTTTTGTGAATTTATAAATATAGACATTTAATTGTTATCATACACCTCTTCAGAAAAATCAGTATGGTGAAAAAAAAATATTCTACAAGTAGAAAAAACTCCCTATCCAAGAAAAAGAAGAAAAAAAAAATCTGAAATCTTTAAGCTGTATGAGCTCGTACATGAGATATGACAGTAATTTTTTCGGACGGTTTATTTTTGGTGGAAGAACGGTCAGCAAAAAATTATTCAGCTGTACGCGAAACACTTTTGCGAGTATTTATAGAAAAAGTTTCCTCTTAGTATTTTTCTTCCCTATCTTGAGTTACAAGAGATAAAACGGTCACTTCCACTAACAGAAGATGGATGATTTCAAATAGAGTAATTCGACCAAACATTGCGTATTCTTTATTAATGCTTACTTTGAGTAATGTTATTAAATCAATATGGAAAAAATTTGTTTATAAATTTAGTTTTATTGTTTGTTTATTATATGATTAATTTTTTGGCTTATCAATTTTTAAAAAGCGAAAAATATAATCAAATTTATTTATTTTATTAAGTAAAATATTGATATAGCATTTTTTTTATTTAATGATAAACATTTTAGGAAAAGAAAATAATTGAAATGTTTTGAATTATTTGATTTCTTAAGAAAACAATGTTAATGAATTCTTTAAATTGATACAAAATATTTTACTTATTTCTTCTTAAAAAAATTGGAAATTCAAATTTATGATATTGGATGTTCAAACGATGTATTGTGGTCAAAGAAGTTGTTTTAAAGAAAAAGTCCCAAATTGTTCAAAACTTTTCATAGGCGACAGAATTCGATAGAAATTATTTTTTATTTGTTCCTCCCACGTATTTTGCCAAAAATAGGAGTTATAGGTTAATTGATGTAATCGCTTGATCACTTTTATCATTCAACTCTTTAAAGTTTTAACATTTGTTTAGCTCAGGTTCGTCAAAACTGGCCCTTGAGCCAGTTTTAGCCTACCAGCCGCCAGTATTCACCTACTTGCATATAACAGCACTTACCTTTCTAAGAACAAGTAAACTTTTCTTTGATCAAACAAGAGCTTCTTGCTAATTTACATATTGTAATATTGTTTGTAATGATTTTGAAACAGAAATCCATACAAAGAGTTGAAATTTTTATTTTAGCAGCCGTGTCCTGGTTTTCATTGTTTTCCCAACTTAACCAGGTAATCATCGAAATAAGCTGTTAGAATTCTTATTTTTTAAAATAAAATGCAGCTTTCTGTACATTAAATCAAATGATGACTATATCTTGTATATGTTCTGAGTAAAGATGGGTATGTAATTAATATGCGGTGCAGCAAACAATATTTAGTTTCGTTGTTACCCTCGCTATTATGATGTTTCCATTTTGGAAATGTTCTAATCCTGATGTTTTGGCACAAATCTCAAAGTTTCAGAATTAATGGATGTCAATTTACATTAAATAAATTCTTAACACGCTAAGGAATCCGAGCAAATGATGTGTTTTCCTGATTACCAGTATGAAATGACCATTAGAATGTGAACCATTGCAGATGTGAATATGGCTGCTGTTGAAACGGGTGGTTCCGTTGTTGAGCACAACTGTAAATGATATTTGACAAATGTTTTTGATCCGTCCATAAACAACACAAAGTTATCATTCTATTTTTTGTGTTCATTTAAAATTTACATGTAAAATTTCATGGCATGATTGGCTTTAATTAAAAAAAAGATCAACCAAGAAAAATTTATTTGTTGAAAATTTGTGATAGTGAGATATTAAATTAATGGCTGGTGTTTCTTTTTATGGGAAAAGGTCTAGTTTTAGTCAAGCTGCATCAAATAATTTAATATACAAATGGGAAATATGTAATAAATTTATAAATGGAGACATTAATGCAAAATGTCTCATAATTAATGATTTTTACAATTCAGAAGATTTTCATTTTCGATATTCAAAATATGAAATTAGCTCTCTGCGTTCGATGCCACAGGTTTCGGATTTGAGTCCCGGCGGTGCCCTGGGTGTTATAGTGGTTCGGAATCCCCTTTAAACTGTAGGTACTTGTCTACTATGACTGTAAGGGCGTTGGGCTGACAACCCTACCCCATAAAAAACACCTCCTGTCTCGCAATCTGTCAGTAGGCAGACGACCTTAGCCCACCATGAGGCTGTTGCGCCAATGAAGAAGAAGAAAGAAGAAAATACGAAATTAATCTATTGACAGTATCAATGCGGAAATACTATTACGATGTATTAAACACTATTTCACGTGTGTATGGACTGAGTAATATTTTTGAGGAGGAATTTTGTGAACAATTACTCAGTACTTACATATATTTTGTGAGAAAATGAGAAAAAGATCCCCCCCCACCCTTTTCATCCAAACAAATACTTTGACTACTAATTCCACTCAATTTTCTAAGCAGTAACTCTAATGCAATCTACAAAGCAGAATTCAAATTAATAGATGTGCATAATACTTAGTGTTCATTGAGCTGCAATAATGTAAAATGTTTAGTTATAAATAAACTGATATAAAGTTCAACATTAAATTAATTTTAAAGAAATCAGCATTTGATTCACAATGCATTATTTATCATAATAGCAAACGTTATAAATGATGTCATCCATCTACGATTATGCAATACCTATTACATTAGCATTATATAACCACTTACTTTTGTGGATAAAATAAGAAACTCATCGCTCACACTAAAAGCTTTCCATTAAAGCTTCTTCCTAACAGGACAGTGTGTCAATGCTAGGTAATCTCGTAGTTACATTGTTTGAGCACGTTCATTCATCAATCTGCTCGCTAATGTACTAAGAAAGTTGCTATGAATAGAATGGGAGACAGAAAAACAATTGCTTTTGCTGTTGTTTCATTCATAGATTATGGCTCAAGATATGTATTTTATTATCATTTGTATATATATTGCGCTATTTATAGTAACATTGAATCTCTTTTTAAGGCTTGATTAGCATTCGAGCTGAAATTTAACTTCACAGTATATAAAAAAAAGTTTATAATAATTAAACCCACAATTGTGGTATGGGCTTAGCAAAAATAACTATTAAGTAATTTAGGATAAAAGTAAGTAAAAAGTAGAAAAAATTATTATACAAAAAGGGGATATTTAAATCATTCATGTCACTTGAAAGTTGTATTTATTACTCGAAATTGCTTGCTTTATAACGATTTCTTACAAAATATATTTCCGATATACATACAATCATCGCATGTTACACTTCAACTTCTATGTACCATAAAAAGTGATATACCTCTTAAGTGATCTTTTATGTACCATAAAAAGTGTCGGTTTAAATAAGTTTACATAAAAAAGAAACCTTCTTTAAACCCCATTTTTTTATTTGCAAAACACTAGGGCCGTTAGAAAAGTGGTTTAAAGAGGATGGACTGCATTTATTGTAATTAAATTGTATTGACCAGCATTCATTTGACATTGGAATGATTATATAAATTTATTGTAACCATGCTTCCTCATAAGCATTAACGAGAGCTTCCCCTGTGGTATTCAGGAGAAATGGTCAGTTGACCTACAGACTCTCATCCGGAGAGGAAGTATATGACGTTCATCCCGCGCGTACCTGATGTCTTGTTTTCGGATTAAAAGCGGAATCCTTCCACAAATCTATAATCATCTGTCTTTAAATGTGTTAAATATTGTCTGTAGTTAATTGTACGTGTGGGGTGTTTGTGTATGTGTCAGTAAAGCGCCAGATCTCAAATCTCAACCCAACCACCCCCTGTAACAATCTAGTTGCACAACCTATACAGTACAATATATATATATATATAACCTATCGACATCTGATGAAGGGAAGAAACCGCATACAGGCGGAATTTCAGGATTAATTGTTAAACATGACAAAATTAAGAAAATTCTCAAAAGGCAATCTGATTTGATGAGAGACGTTTATACGAGACATCGAATACGCACGGTCTAAATCACCATCAAGACTTCTCGTTTTTGGAATCACTAATTGCAGCGGATTCGATCCTGAGATCTTTTGCACCATATTGGGGGCATGAACTGCACACTACGAGGTGGGCACAGAATGATTTTTATGACTGTATTAATATGTCCAATCACAAAATTTTTGTGTATTGTTCAATAATTCTTTTGGATTTTAGTATAAACAATCATTTAAAGAGGGTGCAAAAACTGTAGTAGTGACTGATTAAGAATGATTCAATATAAATTACCAAATAATAACTTTAAAGCAATTTATCACATGAAAAAAAAAACAAGTTCTGTATGCATGAACAAACCTCACCTGTTATCATTTGTTCTCTGTTAGATCAGCAATTTGTATGCGTTTACAAACCCTTTCTTGTTTGAAAATACATCTCTAAACCTTCATTTTAGGAGCCAGATGGCCGAGTGGCTAGCACTTGGTGCCTCGGTCTTCGAGTTTGGGTCCAGGATGCACCAGGGATGATTGCGGTAGTTCGAAATCTATTTTAAACCATAAGTTCCGCTCTAAGGCGTAGGGTTGACAATCTTAACCTTTAAAAAAGATGCCATCTCCTGTCTCGAAATCTGCCAGTAGGCAGATGGCGTGGGCCAACCATGGGCTGCTGTCTCAAGGAGTTAGTTAAACCTCCCTTTTTAAAAGTAACTTTAAATAGTAACCCCTTTTCATTTTTTAAAATGTTACTTACGAATATTATAATTATAGGTTAATAAGCACTGAATTTTGAATTTTCCACATCTAATAAATTCTCAGTGACTCTTCTTAATCGCAAATTGATTCAAAATGGAATGACTTTTAAAATCTTTCACTACTATCATGTGTTTTACAATTTTTTCCACAAAAGCGATAAATCTATTTTATAGGAAAATACTCTAAAATACTCTAAATTTAAGGAATCTGATTACTGCTTTTATAACTTGGAAAATATTTTCGCTGAAATTCATTATGCTGCATTTAATATAAATCCTACTCTAACTCAAAGTAATCTGTTAAAATATAACTTTTAACATGATTATTTACCGTAAGAATGGCTTAAATTAGTGTCTTATATAATGAGATATATAATTCGTACAAAGCGTGTAAGATCATTAGCAAGCGTATTATTTATCCCCATTACTTAATCTAATTTTAAAGAGAGGCTAATATGAAGATTTAAGGCATATGCATTTGCATATATATATATATATATATATATATATATTATTATTTTGTATAATGATACTTGTAATAATTTAACGTAACTCTAGCTGTAAAGTATATAATAAATTAGTTTCAAAAATATAAAATGCTTATTTTTAGATTATTTTTCTAATCAATTAATGAGTATGTGTATATATTGTGCAACCATATGCCTATGAGATGCTATTTTTCGAAGAGGTAACCATTTTGAATTTTCCCATATTTTATCAGTATTATTAATAAAAAAACAACTACACATTAACATTTTTGTTTTTCAAATTTATTTAATACTATACTGTAATTTTTCTTTTTACATTTATTATTTACGTGGTAATGCGTGGATCAGAGAATTGTCATTATTATTAAATACAAAATAAATAAATAAAACCCAAAAATATTAGTTAGATCAAAACTTATTTAAAGAACAAAATTAGAAAGCAACTAATACCAGATATCTATAGCAACGACTTCTTCATTGGCGTAACAGTCCCATGGTGGGCCAAGGCTGTCTGCTTGCTGGCAGATTTAGAGACAGGAGATGTTCATTTTTTACGGGGTAGGGTAGTCATCTTACGTCCAGTGCTCTACAGTCATATTGGACCGGGACTTTCAGTTGAATGCGGATTCCAAACCACTACAAGCAACCAAAGCAACGCCGGAATTTGAAACCGAAATCTACGGACAGAGAGATATAGCAACGAATATGAAAAGACAAAAGAATAAAGGTAAAGATCATTGCGTCGTGACACATCTAAAACCGTACACATCTAAAGAATATGTGTCCCTGAGAGAATATTTTTCTTTCTAATGCAGCTGGCAAACACTTAGACAGCTTGGTCTTGGATGCCTTAAGGCAAGCGCTGCACAGACGTTACTCACTTTGCATTACCCAGGGGGCGCGTGTAACTTGAAGATAAGCCACGGAGTAACAATGCCCCCGCAACGCTCTTATTAGAACGGGACCTACTTTTTAAAGTGGATTCCGAACCACTACAAACAACCATTGCTCCGCCGGGACTCGAACCCGAAACCTGTGGTACCGAGCGCCAGAGCGCTAGCCACTCATCCATTCAGGCGCCATCCCCTGAGAGAATATTGGTATGGAAAAATTATTATAAACTTAATACACCATTAACTGTGATGATGAAATTTAACTTTACCTATTTAATGTAATTTTTCTGAAAAAATAATTAGGTAATTAAATAACACAAATGATTATTAAAAAAACCCGAATTTTTAACTTTTTTTCCCTCTCTCATCTCTTTCTTTCTTTCTTTCTTTCTTTCTTTCTATCTATCTATCTATCTATCTATCTATCTATCTATCTATCTATCTATCTATCTATCTATCTGGGGCATGAATGGCCGAGTGGCTGGCGCTCGGTACCACAGGTTTAGGGTTCGAGTCCCGGTCTAATAGGATCGTAGAGCTTTGTGGGGGCATTGTTACTCCGCTTCCGTGGCTTATCTTCAAGTTACACGCGCCCCCTGGGTAATGCAAAGTGAGTAACGTCTGTGCAGCGCTTGCCTTAAGGCATCCAAGACGTCCATGTCTGTTTGCCAGCTGCATTGGAAAATATATATATATGTATATTATCAATCAATTCTTTCTAGATTAAGTCAAGCATTATTTTGGGCTGCGGGCTATAATTTAAAAATGATCCTAATAGAACGACGCTTGTAGTTGTCCTTGGAGGATTTTCAACGTTAAATATACGTAAAAAATTAGTAGGTTGAAAAATTACCATTAAAAATATGGTTTTTCTAAAAAGTTCGCTAAAGTTTTAATCCCGAAGGTATACAGCTTTATAAATTGCAATAGGAAAGAAAATATCATGAACGCTTTCTGTTAAATATACTAATTTCAAATATCTAAAACAGCGTTCCGTTTACTGACGCTATTTTCCGGAAAAAAAAAGTACTAATTTAATCTGTCATTTTATTTAATTAAAAACAAACAAAACTGTGTTGGGAAAATTCTAATTAGCAAACTCCATTGAATCAATATCCTGAGTTAGGAGAATAAAAATTGTTAAGGCAAACGCAAATAATAATAATTATTTTTTTCTGAATAGTTACAAAAAACGTAAAAAGCACACAAAAGTGTTAATTAAAGAAGATCCCTTTTAATACTGGTTTTCAGTTAAAGGTGCAGTTGCAGCGATCAATTTGTAATTAAGCAAAACACATTATTCTTTGAAATTAAGTGGATTTTTTTTGCTTATGCTTTGCACTTGTCGAGTTCGAAGATTTTTTTTAATTATAGAACAAATAGAAAATAAATTTTGTGTTCTATTTGTTAAACGAATTTCAAAAGCATTATTGTGGCAATTTTTTAAGCATTGTATAAAAAAAAAAGAAAATGAAATATATGAATCAATAATGTTAAAATTACGAAAAAATTGTCAGAAGGAATTTCTGTTTCTTTTATATGTTTTAAAATATGATCTTACTTTAGTGGTTTTTTTGCATATAATTGATATAAGAATCGTAAATTATTAATCTCCAATTAATGCCATTACAAATTGTAAAACTATTTTATAAAATTATTTATTTATTTTATTATTAAGAATATTGTAATTGATAAAACTTTTTTTTATTTTGATTTGAATTTTGTTTTGCATTATAATTTTTTTGTAGCATTTAAGTGAAGTAGACTAAGATAAAAAATGTATTTGATTTAAATAAAAACATATTTTAATAAAGCATTTAAATAAAAACATATATTCCCAAATCGCGAAATAGGGGCCGTAGGGGGTTTGGCGACTTTTTTATGGCACCAACTGGGGGATAAATCGCCAACTGTGGTTGTGTGAGAGCCACAATTTTTAGTACTGTCTATAAGTCTCGTCACTTACAATCGCAATCTATTATTTGACACACTTTGGCGAAGAGAATTTTTGATGTCAAATCCCAACGACCCCTATTCTGCAATTTTACCAAATATTTGATTTTGAATGTTATTTTATTTGATAATATATCAACGCACCTCAAAGGATTTGTTGATTGAATTTTGTTTTTGGGATAGCACAGAAAATGATGTTTAGGATAAGAGTAATTGTTAGAAAGAAATTTAGTTGGTTTCATATTTGTTCAGAAACATATTTTTATTTGTTTCGATGTATTGGATTTTCAGACCATATTTTTAGTAGATTATTGTATTAATGTTTAGTTGCTAATTTAATGCAAGCTATTTTGGGGTTCAATTTTTTAAAAGGCAGAAATAAATATGTTTTTCAATTTCTATAGAAGCAAGAATAAAAAAGAAATAACATACAAAGGGCATTTTTTTTGATATTGGTATAAGTATTGAATCCAGTGCCCCAGCATCCAACATGGAGACCAAAAGGGCTTCCTGCAATAATGCTGGTAAAGACATACACGGTCAGAATATGGTCATATACCACCTTAAGCGATCTCCACCCTTAGGGAGATACTTTAGAAGTGTTCCCTCGCTTGAATCTTAAGCAGTTTGAACAACGATTGATAAATAACTACCAGTCTATTGACACATTCAGATGTACCGCTTGTCTTTCAGAAGCGGAGGCAAGGGCAGTTGTCTTGTCCACACAAGAGCCACAACTTAGTTTGGACTCAATCAACAGGATTCTCGCTTCCTGGGATATGGGTTATACTGCATGGGTCAGAGAATTATTATTATTGAATACAAACTAGAAAAAAAAACTATTAGTTAGATAAAAATTTATTTGAAGAACAAAACTAGAAAGCAACTAGCACAAGAAGCAAATGTCGAAGCTGTATAGCAAGGACGATGAAAGTAAAAAAAAATTCAGCAAATGAATAAAGGTTAAAGATCACTGGGTAGCCACAGGATCGGGATACCTGTACACATCTAAAGAATATGAGAGGATATTTGTCTGCAAAAAATTATTATAAACTTAACTATATCTATTTAATGCAATTTTTTTGGAAAAAATAATCATCTGTGTTATTTAAATATATAATTATTCAAATAACCAAATTGTTAAGATCTTTTTTTTCTCTCTTATATATATATATATTATCAAGCAATTCTATCTAGATTAAACGAAGCGTGTCAGGCATTATTTTGGGCTGCAGGCTATAATTTAAAAATGATCCTAACAGTAAATCTTGATTCGTCGTAATCATTCTTGGAGTATTTTCGGCGTCAAATCTATAGAATAAAAATTACTATTAAAAAATACGGTTTTTTTTCTAAAAATTCAACTAAAAATGTAATCCACAAGGCACATAGCTTATAAATTGTGATAAAAAAGAAAATATAATGAACGTTTTCTGTTAAATATACTAATTTCAAATATCTAAAACTGCGTTCCATTTACTGAGGCTAATTTCCGAAAAAAAATGTTCTAATTTAATCTGTCATTTTATTTAATTAAAAACAAACAAAACTGTGTTGGGAAAATTCTAATTAGCAAACTCAATTGAGTCAATAACCTAAGTTAAAAGAATAAAAATTGTTAGGGCAAGCGCAAATAATAATAATTATTTTTTTTGAATAGTTACAAAAAACGTAAAAAGCACACAAAAGTGTTAATTAAAGAAGATCCCTTTTAATACTGGTTTTCAGTTAAAGGTGCAGTTGCAGCGATCAATTTGTAATTAAGCAAAACACATTATTCTTTGAAATTAAGTGGTTTTTTTTTTTGCTTATACTTTGCACTTGTAGAGTTCGTAGAAGATTTTTTTTAATTATAGAACAAATACAAAAGATATTTTGAGTTCATTTTGTTAAACGAATTTCAGAAACGTAATTGTACGGATTTTTTAAACATTTCACAAAAAAAAAAAAAAAAAAAAAAAAAATGAAATACATGAATCTATAATGTTAAAATTAAAAAAATATATATCAGAATGAATATCGGATTCTTTTATAAATTTTAAAATATGATCTTATTTTCGTGTTTTTTTTCAAATAATTGATATATGAATCGTAAATTATGAACTTCCATTCATGCTATTATAAATATGACATGTACATTTATGATAACTATCTTATAAAATTTTCTCATTGAATAATAACTGAGTATAATTTAACTTTTAAAATGCAAAATGCTGCATTTTTTATGCATTGATATTTTGAAAATTTTGTAATGATGTTTCTACGGCAACGGCCAATTTAGCTAAGTTTCTATAGCAACAGCTGAAGTCAAGATCTTTAGGATTATTGGTGCTTCCCAGGACGAAGCATACTGATTCTATTTTTGTTTTTGGAAGGATGATGTTATAAAAAATAGCTCTCTGTGAAGTTATTAAAATCTCTTATGTATCTTATGTTATTTAAAAATATTTTATGCTTCATTAAAATTATATGGATATCTCTCGTTTTCTTTGTTTGAGTACCTTATAGTCTTCTTTAATTGATGGCAAGCCAATTTTGTAAACAGGTAACTTAATATCTCTGGTTCTGATACTAATATGATATAAATCTAAATTTCCTGTTGCAATTCTAAAGTATTATGTTAAATTTGTAGTCTTTGTATTTAAATACAAGACCAGGATTTTAAGAATTCAGAATCGGAAGTGTTTATTTGATAACTTATTCCTTCAAGTTACTTTTGATAAAATCTTGCTTTATGTATTTTGATTTGCGTCATAATATTTAAAACGTAATTGTGTGTTGAAAAGATGAAGAGGTAGAAGATGACTTTGATAAGGTTAAAAAGTGTTTTTTAAATGGCTCCAACTTGCTACAGAAATTTTCCGCTTGAAATGTTTAAGACATCAAAGAACAAGTGGCATTTAGGAAAAATTTGCATATGAAAGCATCATTTTAAAGAATGAAAATTGCATAATTGCATCGTAATACATGGACTCGAAATTAGGGACTCTTCCTAGCTAATAAGCCACATTATAACTCAGCAAATTAAATTTAAAGTTCCAAACAAAATTATAAAAATATCTGTTTCCCGATTGAATGGTTTAATAATTATAAAAGCATTCGAGGTAATGTCATGAGAAATTCTAATTTTGTAACTGCGAAGCCAAATAAATTACCTTTTTACAGTCTAAAATTAGGCCTGAATGGCCGAGTGGCTAGCGCTCTGGCTCTCGGTACCACAGGTTTCGGGTTCGAGTCCCGGTGGTGCCATGGATGTTTGTAGTGGTTCGGAATCCACTTTAAACCGTAGGTCCCGGTCTAATAGAATCGTAGAGCGTTGCGGGGGCATTGTTACTCCGCGTCCGTGGCTTGTCTTCAAGTTGCACGCGCCCCCTGGGTAATGCAAAGTGAGTACGTCTGTGCAGCGCTTGCCTTAAGGCATCCAAGACCAAGCTGTCTAAGTGTTTGCCAGCTGCATTAGAACAAAAAAAAAAAAAAAACCCTAAAAAACCTGTCTAAAATTTAAGAAAGTTACTCGTGTATTTAAACCAAAAGAAAGGGAAGAAACTTCTTGCCTGGGAAGAACGAATCAATACCAGAGATGAATAAAGAAATGGAATTTGAGAAGAGAAAGCAATTGCAATGCTATGAGTGGGGATCATATTCATCACATCTTTGAAAAATGGGAAGCTACAGCATTCAACCAAACAGCAGAATTCAAATCTCGTGATTTATTATTTCCATATATAAGTATTGGTAAAGTGATGGATCAGAATGCCAACATTAAGAGACCCTGGAGGAAATATTGATTTAATATGCATCAAATATGTAAAACCATACAGGTATACTGGAGATTACGTTTGAGTGAGAACTCTCATGGGAGAGAACTCAAGATGTCTGCCTTTATCAGAAGTTGAAATAAACTGTGAATTGGGGCTCATAATTACCAAAGCAGCTGCATTATTTAATCTTTATCATCATCATCACCAGTAAATCAACAATCCCATGATGGTCCAAGGCCAGATTTCGAGACAGAAGATGCTTTCTTTTTACAGTGTAGGGTTATCAGTCCTACGCCCAACTCTCTAGAGTCATATTAAAGTGGGACCTACGGTTTAAAATGGATTTCGAACGACTGCAAACATCCAAGGCACCGCCGGAAATCGAACGCGAGACCTGTGGCACCGATTTGTAGAGCAATTTTAACATTAAATCGCAGAATTTTTAATGAATCGGATTGTTAAACCTACTCATCAAAAATGCTCAGGTTTGAATCCTGGCGGTGGCATGGATGCTTGCGAGTGGTTCGGAATCCACGTTAAACTGTAAGTCCCCGTCTGTTTAGCCCAAAGTATGCACAAGATGACTGTAGAGCAACAAACCAAACCAATCAAAAACGCTCGATTCCCGATTCGACTCCTTCAAAAATGCTCGATTCCCGATTCGACTCTTTCAAAAATGCTCGATTCCAGACTCCTACTCCTACTCCCCACCCCTGTTAATATCCCTACTTCCCATCCTTTTCGGGAAACTCCTGGTGATTTCCAGATGCCCCTGTACTGCAGCATAAAAGTGTTTTTGAAAGAATGTAGAGGGTTTCCACTAAGTAATAAAATTTCATGTGGTAAAATGACAACCATTCACAAGCTATTTTCAATTGAGAATGCCATTCGGGCACAAAAATACTCCTTGTGAGCTCTGTAAAAAAGGTCCATATCTTACTAACCAGATGTTAAAAATTTGCTATTCCATATCTTGATGGTAGGGCCTGAATTTCCGAGGGGCTAGCGCTCTGGCGCTTGATACCACAGATTTCAGGTTCGAGTCCCGGCGGTGTCATGGATGTTCGAAGTGGTTCGGAATCCACTTTAAACTGTAGGTCCCGGTCAAACATGATCGCAGAGCGTTTGCTGGGACATTATTACTCCGCGTACGTGGCTTATCTTCAAGCTGCGCGCTGAAGTGCAGATTGAAGATAAGCTACGGACTGGTAGTGCTAAGTGAGTAACATCGGTACAGCGCTTGCCTTAAAGCATCAAAGGCAATTGTCTAAGTGTTTGCCAGCAGCATTAGAACAAAAAAAAATCTTGATGATATTGCTATATTCTCAAACTCATTTAAAGAACATTTTCTAAACATTGAAACTGATGTAAAACGTATCAAAGCTGCAAACCCAACTATAAAACCTTCAAAATATAGATTTGCCGAAGGTAAAATTCTTTATTTAAGTCACGTTGCAGGTAAAGGAGACGGAAACTTTCGAATATCAAAATAGATTCCATTCAACATTTTCCTACTCCTAAGACAAATATTGCTGTTCGGTGCTTTTTAAGATTGGCTGGTTACTACCTCAAATATATACTTGAATTTTCAAACGGTTTTGCTCCCCTTTCTGATTTGCTTAAGGGAAAAACCAGAAATAAATTGAAATGCAAATTTAAAGAAAAACTTACAGAAGGTCCAGCTTTATATGTATATGACTTTCAAAATCAATTTATCCTTCAAAGAGATGTATCGAATTCAAAGATTAGGGTTGTACTCTAGAAATGAAATTAAATTGAAAATTAAAATCCTATTTTATATATGAGTGGAAAATTCAATTCATTAGGAAATAAATACAGCAGAACAGTGAACATGTGTTTGCTATAAAAAAACTGAAGTGCTATTTAGATAGTCATTTGCTTTTCATCATAAAAACGGATCACAATCCCCTTGCATGTTTGCAGAAGAACACTGGGACTAATTCGAAAATTTTAGATGGTCTTTAATCTTAGTCTCTCATTTATCAAGTTATTTATAAGAAAACGAAATTTAATTCTGATGATAGTTTAAATTTAATGAATTAAGACAAAAAAAATTAATATATCATGTGTTTTTATTAACAATTTCTTTACCTTATGTATAATAATATAGATTTTTTTTCATTACCATGATTATAATATTTCTGTGAATTTGGTTTTCCGTGAATAGTTTTGATGCCTGCCTGCATGCTTGTCTTGAAATGTATTTCGTAAAGTTTTTTTTTGTGTAAATCTTTGGCAGGGGGATTTTAACTTGTTGAAACTCTATTGGTAGGAAGAATATTCTAACGGTGTTCTTATGGCGATAGTTAAAGCATACGACGTTCCCATAGCAAAGGCTGGTGTCACGATCTTAGGATTGCCTGTATTTTGTCCAGAGAAAGAAAATAGATTCTATTTTTGTTTTTGGAATTGGTGATGTTATAAAATATGCTCTGTGTAAAGTAATATTGTTTAAATATTAAATGTTATTTAATTGTGGAATATATTAGATTTCAATAAATTTATTTGGATAACCACTCGTTTTCATTTGTTTGAGACCTTTACACGTTCTTTGCTGAAAATTATTCCTTATTGAATACTTTTTCATAGAAACCTCATGTTCCACGTACAACAATTTCTAATGGATGTAGGTAGGTAGGTAGGTTTTGTTTATTGACACTGGGGCCAGTTTTAGCCAAGTTGTGCCAAACTATTTATAATATTAAATGGTAAAAGTGATCATTATTCCATGCTCCTAATCATAATCTTGTTTTAAAAATAATTTAATAAAAGTTATTTATCACCGTGCAAGTTCCAAAGGTTAAAAATTTCATGTGAAAATGTAAATAATTCCATTAATTACACGTTAGTCTAAATCCATGCCCTTTCCATCACTAAGAAATTCACATCCTTTTCATCATATAAACATCCTTTTCATTACAAAAACATTCTTTTCATCACATAAACATCCTTTTCATCACATAAACATCCTTTTCATCATATAAACATCCTTTTCATTACAAAAACATTCTTTTCATCACATAAACATCCTTTTCATTACAAAAACATTCTTTTCATCACAAAAACATCCTTTTCATCACATAAACATCCTTTTCATTACAAAAACATCCTTTTCATCACATAAACATTCTTTTCATTACATAAACATCCTTTTCATCACATAAACATCCTTTTCATCACATAAACATTCTTTTCATCACATAAACATCCTTTTCATCACATAAACATCCTTTTCCTCACATAAACATCCTTTTCATCACATAAACATCCTTTTCCTCACATAAACATCCTTTTCATTACATAAACATCCTTTTCATCACATAAACATCCTTTTCATCACATAAACATCCTTTTCATCACATAAACATTCTTTCCATTACATAAATATCCTTTTCATCACATAAACATTTCCATTAAAAAAAAATCCATTAATACGGATGTTGATTCCGATGATGACCCAGATTTTGATGTTGATATTTATCACAACAAAAGAAGATGCCAGCTTTTTATAGTAGTGGACAAATTAGGTCAGTAATCTGGCTGCCAGTATTGATGTATACATAATGTTTATGTGGAGTTGGAGACTGTTGTGTTACGATTGTTTGTTTTTCTTTACTTTGGGGTAAAAAAATTATTTGACTAATTTTATTTCTCGAATACTTATTTACAGTTGCCTCTAGGGGCATGACTTCGAATTAGAAGGAATTGAGTGAAGTTGAATTAGAACACATTTGACAATCTGTATCAATTATAACTGTTATGCCGTAATATGTGACAATCTTGATATGGCCTGCAGCTGCACAGTTTAAACATATTTGATATCCCAGGTAAGCCTTTTGAGAATGTCGTATTTTAGTCAAGTAAAACATCTAGGTGTGTTTGTAATATAAATTCGTACACGGTATGACATATAAGAACGTATACTAGACGATAAGTTAGTTGGCAGAAGTTTTAGAATTATGCATTTTGTTTGTTCAGCATTAAATCCTTTTATACTACTGTGCCCAAAAAGTAAGACCATATGTAAGATTTTTTTTTCAAGAAACTCTTTATTTATTCTTCTAAATTTATTTCATCGTCTTCAAAGTAATCCCCTCCGGACACAATGCACTTATGGCAACTTTTTTTTCCAATCCTCGTACATGCTAAAAAGACATCGGCAGGGATGGCCTTCAAAGCGCGCGGCCATTCACGTTGAATCTCTTCAACCGACTCAAAACGGTGCCCTCGGAGTAGTCTTTTGTGTTTAGGGAATAGCCAGAAGTCGCAAGGTGTGAATACGGTGGTTGTGGAACGATATGGGCTTCATTTTTGGCGAAGAAGTCAAAGAATCAATGCAGTTACTTCTAAACATTTCTTTCCGATATAGGAATGCTCCTTGAATTCCTTCTGCAACATTCTATACGTTTCCGCAAACAAAATTGAATGCAAGTTCTTTGCTCAATTCATTCAGACACTTCAAAAATCGCCGGAATCCGTTTTAGCGTCTCACAAAGCCAAGCATAACTCAAACATTAATGAATATTTTGACATCATATTTCCTACAGATGTCAAGGACAATGCCAGCAACCTAAAAAAGAAAAAAAAAAATTGAAATTCCATAAGCCCCGGGAGTTTTAAATTGAAAATGGGTCTTACTTTTTGGACACAGTAGTATAGTTATTCGGCGAGATAAAATCAAGTCTTGGGTTTTTATTTTTTCTGCTGTCTGTCATAAATACGTGTAGCAGCTTAAGTGCCTTAAATAATCATAGTGCCATAAATACGTCTAGTAGTTATCTTCACAGTTAGTTAATGTTCTGGGCACCTTAATATTTAGGGTTAAATCAATAACTTGTCGTAAAATAGTTATAAAGCTATTTTTATTGCGAAGATGTACACGTTTCACTTAGAAAATCATCTGATATAAGTTCCTTTATAATCCAGAAAGAAACTAGAACTATAATAATGAGGTCTATAGAATTGAGGATAAAAAGGAAACAAAAAGGCAAGGATCGCTGGGTCATGAAAGGGCCATGAATCAGGCCTTATTGCTTTTCCAGTTAATATAAATGTATAACTTAGTTTTAATAATGTAGGAAAGAGTTTTAACAATATATGAAAAAAGTATTAATGTACTACATATTACAACTTTCATTCATATTTCTAATAATGTATCTTTTAGTCAGAACACAGTATAACTATTTCTTTTGCCGTTTGGCGGAGCACCTTCATTCTATTGCAAAATTAGAGTTTTCGAAAAAGGATTCAAACACGAAAAAGATGAAAGAAAGGTTAATCTATTTCACTTTAATTCGTAATATGTTAGATATTTTCAGTTTGATTTTCTAAGTTTCAATTTTGGGATGCCATTTAAGACTCTCTTAACAAAATTAAGACAAAATTGGTCAGCTATTCTTTGAAAATTACGAGAAATAGATTGCTACGGGAAAGTCAAATGATCTAAGACATTTTTGACTAAGAATAAAAACTGTTTGGATGCTGAGAATATCCATTTCCGCCGCCTGCATACTACCCAAGACCCATTTTATACATCACCTTCAGGAAACCTGAAAGGAGTCATCATACAAAATGAAAAATAATTTAATCTTGCTAGAGAGTTGATGATTGTTGCTGTAGTAGCCTTGCGTTCAACAGGAAATAAGAACATTGCCAAAGTAACTAGAGACACTAGTGAATCTGAAAATGCTTCCATCATTTTTAAGAATGCGAGTTCTTTGCGAATTTCTATATAATTAAGTGGGACGAAGCATAAGCCTATTATATACTGGTATATTACCTGCACTACTACAAGCAGACTAGGAAGTAATCTTTGAAGTCAAGACGTCACGTGTTTCCTTCATATCATTGTTTGACTAAGTCAATAAAGGTCTTATTCTCCTGAATATTTCATTTGTGGTGTTACAAAATAATGAATGAGGAGTCGAGATATTTTGACAATAACCAAGGTTGGTCATACTTTGTCAAAACTTCGCCATAGTTTGTCAAAACTTTATGCATGCTCGTGCCAAGTAGTAATCAGATAATGTAAAACAAAGATTAAAGCATAAAATGGGATTGATTAGGACAAAGCAGGATTTGGTTCAGCAAACGAACGGAACACTGTTCACCGTTTTATCGGTAACCCTAAATTGAGTGCTCAGATTACGAGATTGAAATACACTCATCAAGCAATTCAATGCGTTACTGAAAACATTGTCACTTAGCTTCGAGATAAATTTAGTTGAATTCAACATGTCTTGACGTCAGAAGACTTTACCTCTGTCTCTATTCGTGATATTATATGCCTGATACTTGTGTAAAATGCAGATCCATAGCAAAGGTGATCAAAACTGCAATTGTTCCAATTGAAGAGCTTTCGTTAGAAACCTAAGAAAAAAGAAACAATGATTACTATATATTCTGGGTGAATAACGCTAGAATGCAATCAAGTACTGCCACAAATAGAATCTTATTGCTCAAGTTGATTATAACATCTGACCGTCTTATCAATAATTCTAAAAAAAAGCGGCTATTGATTGCAGAGGTCTGAAAGCTAATTATAGCGCCTACTATAGAACGTTGGCATCTGACATGATGAAACCTTCCCCAAAATGAAGACGATCATTTATCTGGTTCATTGGATGATTTTGATGATGAAGGTTAGTTTATTTTGTTATTTAGTGTGCACAAAAATCGTAATTTTCCTTTTTATTTCTGTGCATTTCTTTTTCATATGCCTGCTACTTTTTACACTTGTTTGAATTTTCCCATCTGGCATTTTTGTATAAAATAATTTTATTAAAAATATTTATGACAACCTTCCTTAATTTTCTGTGCTACTTATAAAAATACTTCAAATAGTTATAATATAACGAGTCGATATAAATGCGAAGATACCGAAAAATAATAGGATCTACCTAGTTTGCAGTCACGAAATACTCAGATATTTTCTATTGGAATTTTTCAATTTTTCTGTACTGCATGTGAAAGCACTTTTAGAAATTTATGTAAAAATGTGATGTTGGTACCCTGAAAAGTTCTATGGAAGATGTTTTATACTATTCGTACCAGTCGATGTGTTCGAGATATCTATATTAGTGAATTGTGAGGCTCATTAATGTACAATAATAACAACAAAGAATAAACTATATGCTCCGCACAATCAAAACATCTTCAGAAGAAGTTATTTATCCTTAAATTGTGGCATTTATTTTTAAAATTTTGCGAGCCAACTTTTAAAATTGAATGAACAGTTGTTAATTAGTTATATTTAATGTATTATTTCAGATTTAAATTAGCATTTCATTAACAATTGTAATTCTTTTATACTGAAGGTATGTAATTAGCTTTTAATTTATATAAACTTTTATGTTTTCATACATTACTCAATGCTGAATACTCTACAATATCCATAAATATTATATATAATTGCTTCATACGAAATTTCCTTGAATTTTAAGATAATTATAATTTTATATTTTCAGCTACTTTATATAATATTTCTCTTACTTTGCAAAAATAGTAAATTCATAATATAATATACTTTAGAACAAGATTGTTCAAATTTTTAACTTGATCGGATTATATCTTTAGAGTAAAAATTTGTGTTATTTTGCTCTTGAAGGGAAAATTTGTTAAGGCAGAACATAAAATCTATAATTACTATTAAATCTATTTTGTGTTCACAAAATAGTTCATTCTTTGTAAATCTATTTTTCTGTTTAGTATTTACTATTAAACCTAATTTGTTTAATAGTGAGCACGTTTTGCATAGTGTAAAATATTTACCATGACAAAAAATAAAAACTTCTTGTTTAGACTAAATTTAATCACTCAAATCACTAAAAAAATAATGAACAAGTGAAATATTGACTTAAAATTTTTTTAAATGTTTTTTTATATGTACGTTATTAAACAATTTCAAAAAATAAATAAATGCATAAGATTTTTTTTTATATTTTGAGTAAATATATGACTGTTCCGTATTTAAACAAATGCTGAACCACAGAATGTGTTGCCCAATTCATTTTCTGAGAGGCCTCGAGCCTCGAAAAAAATTCATTGATTATCTTTACTTTTAATTAAATTGAATTTCTTTTCCTATGAAACAATAAATTTCTTCATATTAGTTTTGTCGATAATCATTAAGAGAAACAACAAAGTTTCCTACAAAGTAACTGTAGCTTTATACTGACCGAAATCATTCAAATAATATTCCAATAGATTCCAGAGATTAAATTACAGATTTCTCAAGATTATAGTATTACATAATTTTTAAATTATCTGGTGCTCATTTATAATGTTCAGTATGGGTCAGAATTATTTTACTCACCATCTGTACTACAGAGAAGTGTGCTGTAATTTTTTCCTTTTAATTGTGTACAAGTATTCTTATTCAAACAGAAGAAAAACTCTTAAATGCTACAGAATCGAGCTTTTTTTTATTTTGATAATTTTTTAATACAATTGTTGTACTTTGTAATTTTCTTTAATACATTGCGAAAAAAAAACTTTGGTTCTTACATTAGTGGTTAAAAATGATCGGGTTTGTGGTTAGTGGTTAATCTAACAGATCGAATAGTGTTTAGGTTTTAGTAAAACGGGGGTAGAGAGTACGGTCAAAAATGTCTATGTCTATGTTAAGAACGGCTTGGATTGATTTGTTGCTTTACGGTCATTCTGTGCACACTTTAGGCTAATTAGACCGAGACCTACCGTTTAACGGGGATTCTGAATCACCAACAAACATCTGGGCCACCGTCAGGATTCGAACCTTGTGGTATCAAAGGCCAGATATCTAGCCAGTTGGCTATCAGGTAGCATTAAGAACGGGCACAATTAATCAGTTGACCGGAAAGTCCTTCAGTTGATCAGTAGAAGGAGGTTTCATTTCTAAGAAGGTTCGTTCCAAATGTAGATAGACAATGTAGTAAGCGTTCTGTGATGCTCATTGGCTTAGGTTGAATCGGGTGCATATTTGCCAATGGCAGAATGTTTCCGAGGTAAATTACATGTGATCCAAGTGCTCAATATTCGAGAACAACAATGACACTTTACTGGTAAAATAGCCCATGGAACAAAGAAGGCTAAGAGCTTTTATTTTAGAATAATTTCTTCTCTAACAATGAGCGGCCTGATGGCCAATTGGCTAGCGTTCTGGCCTTTGGTACCACAGGCTATAGGTTCGTATCCTGCCGGAGGTATGGATCTTGGTTAGTGGTTCGGAATCCACGTTAAACTGTAGGTCACAGTCTAATTAGCCTAAAATGGGACCTGATGGCCCAGTGGCTAACTGTCTGGCGCTGGATACCACAGATCTCGTATTCGAGTCCTGCCGGTGTCATGAATGTTTGTAGGGGTTCAGAATCCACTTTAAGCGCTAGGTTCTTGTCTCGTATGATTGTAGAGCGTCAAAACGCCCAATTAGACTTCTCATCCACATCATTTCCAAACTTTCAAGGGCAATTCAGCTCTAGACACAGTGATGTGGTGTGGTGTAGTAGTAATTAGCTTAAAGTGTGCAAAAATTGACCCTAAAGCGACAAAAAAACCCTCTGAAACAATGAAGAATTAATAACACTTGTGTTGCAATCACAAACTTTAATACCAAAAATAAGAAATAATTTTCGTCTTTGGAAGTTTCAATAAAAAAGACCACCATCGTATATTCATTTTAATGATATATGATAATGATTAATGATAAAGGAGACATAAAGATTTTTTATATATTTGTTAACATCCTGATTAGGGCATTTAACTTTAGAATACATTTCGTACATAATGAGTTATATTGTTCTCTATGCCAAAAACCAACTGCTGTAAACATGCATTTAAAAAAAAAAATATTTGCTTTAAGTTATTGTGCTTCTCAATTTCCCTTTCGACAACAAAAAAAAGTATAAATTTCTATTTTGCATTCGCAAAAGTAATCATAAAAGGTTTATAACTACTCTTCCAAACCCGGAAACAAAAGTATTTCCGAAATCTTCCGAAAGAAAATGCCTGTTCTCGCTATTTTGAATAAACTATATTTTTCCTTTTGTATATGCCTTCATTGCTTTTCGGGAATCAATGAAAACTACAATTTTTAAAAGTAACATTTCTTCTTGCGACTCGCTTCTCTGATAATAATAATAATAATAATAAAAACTGCTTTTATTTTGGCATGCTTCCAAAAATGCTGTCCCGATAGTTTTGTAACGTATGCTTAAATAAATATGAGCCGGGGTATTAGATTTATTGAAATTCTATGTATGTGGGGGTTAATGTAATGTCCAAAATGATATTTTTGGAATGTTGGGGTCTTTTTGATATGTATAGAGAAGGGTCTATTTGTAATTCAGGAATTCATGGCATTGGATGGCATTTTTTGCATACGATAGGTAAATAGTGGGATATTTCATATTTCTTTTCTAAGTTTTTAATTTAATATTTCGTTTAAAATAATAGAAGGAACTTTAAGTTGGTTTTTTAAGTCAAAATATTTAATGAAATAGATTTAAATTAAAATGAGAAGTCTTTAAATTTACATTTGTTATCATGGGGCCTGCTGGCCGAGTGGCTGGAGCTCGGTACCACAGGTTTGGGGTTCGAATCCAGGCGGTGACATGGATGTTTGTAGTAGTTTGGAATCTATTTTAAATCGTAGGTCCCGGTCTAACAGGATCGTAGCGCGTTGCGGGGCTACTGTTACTCCGCGTCCGTAGCTTATCTTCAAGCTACACGCACCTTCTGGGTAGTGCTAAGTGCGTAACGTCGGTGCAGCGCTTGCCTTACGGGATCAAAGACAATTTTCTAAGTGTTTGCCAGCTACATTAAAGAAAAAAAAAATTTCAATGAGAAAGATCCTGCGCTGCGAGCACCTAAATATATTCATTTTAATTATGGTACAGAAGACAAAGATTTATTTATTTATTTGTTAAGACATCCTGATTGGAGCATTTAACTTTAGAATACATTTCGTACATAATGAATTATATTGTTCTCTATGCCATAAACCAACTGCTGTAAACATGCATTTAAAAAAAAAATATTTGCTTTAAGTTACTGTGCTTTTCAGTTTCCCTTTCAACAACAACAAAACAAAAGTATAAATTTCTATTTTGCATTCGCAAAAGAAGTCATAAAAGGTTTATTACTACTCTTCCAAACCCGGAAACAAAAGTATTTCCGAAATCTTCCCAAAGAAAATGTCTGTTTTCGCTATTTTGAATAAACTATATTTTTCCTTTTGTGTGCCTTCATTGCTTTTCGGGAATCAATGGAAACTACAATTTTTAAAGTAACATTTCTTCTTGCGACTTGCCTCTCTAATAAAAAAAAAACTGCTTTTATTCTGACATGCTTCCAAAAATGGCTTTCCGGATAGTTTAGTAACGTATGCTTAAATAAATATGAGCAGGGATATTAGATTTATTGAAATTCTATGTACGCGGGGTTAATGTAATGTCCAAAAGGATATTTTTGGAATGTTGGGGTCCTTTTGATATCAATGGAGAAGGGTCTATTTGTAATTCAGGAATTCGTAGCTATGGATGGAATTTTTTGCATACGATGGGAGAAAGTGCGATATTTCATAATTTTTTTGTAAGTTTTTAAATTTATTTTTTGACTTAAAATGATAGAAGGAAAGACAATTTGATTCTTATTAAGTCAAGATATTTAATTAAATAGATTTAAAATAAAAACAGAAGTCTTTAAATTTATATTTGTTATCATTAGTTCCATTTATCAACATTTTTAGAAAAAAAATCTTTTACTTTGAATGAACAACAATATTCCCCTTCATTGGCGCAACAGCCCCATTGTGGGCCAAGGCCGTTTGCCTATTGGCAGATTTCGTGGCAGGCGATGTTTTCTTTTTACTGCGTGGGATTCTTAGCCCTACGCCCAATAGTCATATTAGACCGGGACTTACGGCTTAAAATGGATTCCGAACAAATCCAAACATCCATGGCACCGCCGGGATTCGAACACGAAGCCTGTGGCGCCGCGCGCCATAGCGCCAGCCACTCTCGCATCAGGTACCGAACATATATATTAGTATTAGAAAATGTATCAATAAACTAAAAGTATATTCGGGACAATCGCAAGTGCATTTCTCTTTTTCATTATGTCTATTTATTATCAATACATTTATATTCTATTTTGTTTTATAATTAATAAAAATAACTGATTATTAGAAATTTCTCAATAACAAAATGAAATAACTAATTTATAAGAAATTCATTTAATGTTGAAACTTATTCTTCATTGGCGCAACAGCCCCATGGTTGGCCAAGGCCGTCTCCCTACAGGCAGATTTTTGAGACTGTAGATGTTTTCTTTTTACGGCGTTGCATCGGTCCAATATTGTGGCGTCTGTCATGATACACATGTCTGAGATATGATACATACACATATGATACATTATTAGACGGGCAATGTAGTAGACCCCTGTGGTACTCTTTGGCTCAGGTTGAATAGGATGCATATTTGACAATGACAGAAATCTAACGCTCCCGAGGAAAATTTCACGTGATCCAAGCATTGAATATTCTAAAACAACAACAGCACATTACTGATAAAATAGTCCATGGAACAAATAATGCTAAGAGCCTTTATTTTAAAATAGTTTCTTCTGTAACAATGAATAATTAATGACACCTGTGTTGTATTCACAAGAAAACTTTAATATCAGAAATAAGAAAGAATTTTTGCGATTGAAAATCTCAATGAAAAGATTCTCATCGTATATTCATTTTGATTTATGGCACAGAATTTTTAATTGGCCATAAACATTTATTTTTTATTTATATGTTGACATCCTGAGTGGCGCATTTAACTTTAGAGCATATTAGAGTACATTCTGTACATAATGAATACTATTGTTCTCTATGCCATAAACCAACTGCTGTAAATATCCATTTAAAAAAAAATATATTTGCTTTAAGTTAATTATTGCAATTTCCCTTTCGACAACAACAACAAAAAAGTATAAATTTCTATTTTGCATTCGAAAAGAAATCATAAAAGGTTTATTACTACTCTTCCAAACCCGGAAACAAAAGTATTTCCGAAATCTTCCGAAAGAAATTTTCTGTTTTCGTTATTTTGAATAAACTATATTTTTCCTTTTGTGTGCCTTCATTGCTTTTCGGGAATCAATGAAAACTACAATTTTTAAAGTAACATTTCTTCTTGCGACTCGCTTCTCTAATAATAATAATAATAATAATAATAAAAACTGCTTTTATTTTGGCATGCTTCCAAAAATGCTTTCCCGATAGTTTAGTAACGTATGCTTAAATAAATATGAGCAGGGGTATTAGATTTATTGAAATTCTATGTACGCGGGGGTTAATGCAATGTGCAAAAGGATATTTTTGGAATGTTGGGGTCTTTTTTGATATCCATGGAGAAGGGTTTATTTGTGATGCAGGAATTCGTAGCTATGGATGGCATTTTTTTGCATACGATAGGTGAAAGTGTGAGATTTCATATTTTCTTTTATACTTTTTTTTCTATCTAACCAATGGGCTTACAGCTTAGAAACTTCTCTCATTCACAAAGCAGGAGATAGAGGTTGCTAAGCAAAGTTCTCCGTCAATCTGGCAAATCGTCATCGTTTATACGTTTTTTAATTTATTCAATTCCTTCTAGTAGCTCACACTCTCCCTATATATATCTTGTTCAAATTTTCAATCGTTAATAAAACACTTTTTATTCAGCCACTCACGTTCAAAGACATTATTTTTGAACTTCTAGTGGATGACACTAGATGTTAATACACTTTTTCCAAATATTAATTCAGTAATTAAATTTAATTAATTCATTTTAGTTTTTTTTCGATTTAAGTTGCATATATCTACCAATAGATGGCGCCAGATTACCTTAAAAAAATGAATGAAAATTATTTATAAAGGACTTTCTGCAATAGAGTGAAAAAAAAAGTAGGAATTGACTTTCAATTTTTTTTTTTTTTATATTATTTGTTTCACTTAAAATAATAGAAGGAACAACAGTTGATTTTTTAAAAATCAAAATGCTTGATTAAAAAGTGAAATCAATTTCTCTTTTTAATTTTTCGATTTAAATTACAAAGATAATTTTTAAATTTATATTTGTTATCATTATTTCCATTGTCTATTACCATTTTTAGAAAAAAATCTTTTCTTTGAATAAAAACATTAATATTAGAAAATATATCAAAAATCTAAAAGTATAGCGTACGTGGTTGGATTGAGATTCTTGAGGTACAGATTGAGAACTGACAGCTTTATTGACACACGCACAAACGCCATGTACAATTAAAGACAGACAATATTTAACACATTTAAAGACAAATCATTATAGATTCGTGGAAGGATTTCAGGAATAAGCCGAAAACCCAGCACTTCCCCGATAGTTTAGTAACGTATGCTTAATAAATATGAGCAGGGGTATTAGATTTATTGAAATCTTATGCACGCGGGGGTTAATATAATGTCCAAAACGCTATTTTTGGAATGTTGGGGTCTTTTTTGATGTGATAGAGAAGAGTCTATTTGTAATTCAGGAATTCGTAGCACTATAGGGCATTTTTTGCATACGATAGGTGAAAGTGTGATATTTCACATTTCTTTTGTAAGTTTTTAAATTTATTTTTTCACTTAAAATAATAGAAGGAACGACGTTGACTTTTTTTAGTAAAAATGCTTAATGAAATGAATTTAAATTAAAAAGAGAAATCTAAATATATATTTGTTGTTAAAAAATTGAAGCTTTAATAGCATCTTTAGAAATTTTGTTTATTTTTTGATCGAACAAATATATTCCTCTTCATTGGTGTAACAGCCCCATGGTGGCCCACGGCTGTCTCCTTATTGGCAGATTTCGAGACAGGTGATGTTTTCATTTTAAGGAGTAGGGCTGTCAACCATAATAGACCGGGACTTAAGGTTTAAAGTGGATTCCGAACCACTTCAAACATTCATCGCACCTACCCGGTTTCGAACACGAAGCCTGTGGATCGAACGCCACAGTGTTGGTCAATGCCCCATCAGGCACCGAACCATATTTAGTATTAGAAAATATATCAGCAATCTAAAAGTATTTTCGGGACAATCGCAAGTGCATTTCTCTTTTTCGTTAAGTCTATTTATAATCATTACATTATTTAATTTTGTTATTTAATTAATTAAAATGACTGATTATTCGAAAATTTCTCAATAACAAAATGAAATAACTAATTTATAAGAAATTCATTTAATGTTGAAACTTATTCTTCATTGGCGCAACAGCCCCTTGGTTGGCCAAGGCCGTCTCCCTACAGGCAGATTTTTGAGACGATGTAGATGTTTTCTTTTTACGGCGTTGCTTTGCTCCGATATTGTGGCGTCTGTCATGATACACATGTCTGAGATATGATACATACACATATGATACATTATTAGAAGGGCAATGTAGTAGACCCCTGTGGTACTCTTTGGCTCAGGTTGAATAGGATGCATATTTGACAATGACAGAAATCTAACGCTCCCGAGGAAAATTTCACGTGATCCAAGCATTGAATATTCTAAAACAACAACAGCACGTTACTGATAATATAGTCCATGGAACAAGTAATGCTAAGAGCCTTTATTTTAGAATAGTTTCTTCTGTAACAATGAAGAATTAATGACATCACAAGAAATTGTATTCACAAGAAAGCTTTAATATCAGAAATAAGAAAGAATTTTTGCGATTGAAAATCTCAATGAAAAGATTCTCATCGGGGGCCTGAATGGCCGAGTGGCTAGCTCTCTGGCGTTCGGTACCACAGGTTTCGGGTTCGAGTCCCGGCGGTGCCATGGATGTTTGTAGTGGTTCGGAATCCACGTTAAACCGTAGGTCCCGGTCTAACGCGATCGTAGAGCGTTGTGGAGAGTGACATATTGAAAATAAAGAAAACTAACTGTTCATATATATAGTGATTAGGGGATTATAGTCCTTGTTGCTTCACATCCCCATATACCACTTCATTCATCAAAGATTCTCATCGTATATTCATTTTAAATTATGGCATAGAATTTTTAAATTGGCCATAAACATTTATTTTTTATTTATATGTTGACATCCTGATTGGCACATTTAACTTTAGAGCATATTAGAGTACATTTTGTACATAATGAATACTATTGTTCACTATGCCATAAACCAACTGCTGTAAATATGTATTTAAAAAAAATATTTGCTTTAAGTTATTGTGCTTCTCAATTTCCCTTTCGACAACAACAAGAAAAAGTATAAATTTCTATTTTGCATTCGAAAAGAAATCATAAAAGGTTTATTACTACTCTTCCAAACCCGGAAACAAAAGCATTTCCGAAATCTTCCGAAAGAAAATGTCTGTTTTCGCTATTTTGAATAAACTATATTTTTCCTTTTGTGTGCCTTCATTGCTTTTTGGGAATCAATGAAAACTACAATTTTTAAAAGTGACATTTCTTCTTGCGACTCGATTCTCTAATAATAATAATAATAAAAACTGCTTTTATTTTGGCATGCTTCCAAAAATGCTTTCCCGATAGTTTAGTAACGTATGCTTAAATAAATATGAGCAGGGGTATTAGATTTATTGAAATTCTATGTACGCGGGGGTTAATGTAATGTCCAAAAGGATATTTTTGGAATGTTGGGGTCTCTTTGATATCAGTGGAGAAGGGTCTATTTGTGATTCAGGAATTCGTAGCAATGGATGGCATTTTTTGCATACGATAGGTGAAAGTGGGATATTTCATATTTCTTTTATACTTTTTCTTCTATCTAACCAATGGGCTTACAGCTTAGAAACTTCTCTCATTCACAAAGCAGGAGATAGAGGTTGCTAAGCAAAGTTCTCCGTCAATCTGGCAAATCGTCGTCGTTTATACGTTTTTTAATTTATTCAATTCCTTTTATTAGCTCACACTCTCCCTATATATATCTTGTCCAAATTTTCAATCGTTAATAAAACACTTTTTATTCAGCCACTCACGTTCAAAGACATTTTTTGGAACTTGCAGTGGATGACATTTGATGTTAATACAGTTTTTTCAAATATTAATTCTTTAATTAAATTTAATTAATTTTGGTTTTTTTTCAGATTTAAGTTGCATGTATCTACCAGTAGATGGCGCCAGATAAACTTAAAAAAATGAATGAAAATTATTTATAAAGGACTTTCTGCAATAGAGTTAAAAACAAGTAGGAATTGACTTATTTTTTTTTTTTTTTTTTTTATATTACTTGTTTTTTTACTTAAAATAATAGAAGGAACAACAGTTGATTTTTTAAAAATCAAAATGCTTGATTAAAAAGTGAAATTAATTTCTCTTTTCTTAATTTTTCGATTTAAATTACAAAGAGAATTTGTAAATTTATATTTGTTATCATTATTTCTATTTTCTATCACCATTTTTAAAAAAAAAATATTTTCTTTGAACAAAAACATTAATATTAGAAAATATGCCGAAAATCTAAAAGTGTAGTGTATAGGTTGGGCAATCAGATTGTAACTGGGTGTGATTGGGTCGAGATTTTTGAGGTACAGATTGGAGAAATCATAGCTTTATTCACACACGCACAAACACCACGTACAATTAAAGACAGACAATATTTAACACATTTAAAGACAAATAATTATAGATTTGTTGAAAGATTTCCTGAATAAGCCGAAAACCAGACACTCAGGAATGCGCCAAATATATTTCCTCTCCGGGTGAGAGTCTGTAGGTCAACTGACCATTTCTCCTGAACGCCACAGGGGTTGCTCTCGCCAATGCGTAGGAGGAAGCATGCTTACAAAAGTATTTTTGGGACAATCGCCAAGTGTATTTCACTTTTTCATTATGTCTATTTATTAGCATTGCATTTATATTTCCTTTTCTTATTTAATTAATAAAAATAAGCTGATTATTAGAAATTTCTTAATAACAAAACGAAACACCTAATTTGTAGAAAATTCATTAAAAATGAAATCACTAAATACGTAAAGATAAATAAAAGTTCCACGTGATAATGTTATGTATGACCGCATCACATAATTAATACATATAATAAATAAATTGTAGTAATTATGACTAAATGAATCAATAGCTGAGGATGCAATTTGTTATATGCAAATTAAGTACAGATTTTAAATATGCTTAATTTGCATGTAACAGATTTTAATGTTTAATTTTTACACTGTGTTCTATTTAATTAATATAATTTAAATCATTTGCTTCAAGTTACAATATTAATATTTTATTTGCAAGTGAAAGGGGGAAGTAAACAAATGATGATGTGTAAGATTGCAATTCAATTAACTGGTTTGATTAATCAATAACAAGTATGCTTATGATAGATATAATCATAAGCATACTTTGGATTTTATTTGAGAACAGTCGCTTAAAAATTGTTTTTCTTATAGAATATAGAAGCTTTAAGTAAGGAACCATCATGCATTCCCAAAAAAAGCTATAACCTTGAACGCAAAGTTGATAAATCCTTCTTTCATATGACGGACTGACCCTTCGTTAGACTTTGGACTTAACAAGTTATTTTTTGCCCGTTAGACTTTGAAACAGATAATGGGAGAGGAAAAAAGAGAAAAGGGAGTGTGCAGAGTCGAGTGAAAAGTTCCAGGCAGTAAGGAGGGTACAATAATTGAGAGGAGAGTTCCACGCAGTACAGAGGGTCCTTAGACGGTTGCTTCTAAGATGGTCTTGTAAATATTTGTTACATAATTTTGTTTCGTGTGTTACGTGGTGCAGTTGTGGAGTTCTGTCTTAACGAATTTGCAAAAATATGGCAGCTAAACATCGCGTATTTATTTTAAGAAATAATTTACTCTCTCCATGAACAACATTGAATCAAGACCACAAGCACATCCGCCCCTTTTAGTCTTTAATAGTACTTTTTTTCTATTAAAATTATATCTGAAATCAAAAGTACATAGAGAACAATTTTAAAAATATTTATTTGCATGAAATAAATAAAAAATTTAAAAAAAAGGAGCTTGTTAAAAAAGAAATTAATCTCACATTAAAAATAAATTCATTTTGTAAACTTTCTTATCACATTTGTGGATATTTATTTAACCAGAACTTCTATGAAATAACTAACAAAATTTTAAAAATAAATTGTAGTATATCTTGACTAAATGAAACAATAGCTGAAGACTCAATCTTTAGTACAAAAAATAAAAAACTTTGAATATAAATTTTCCTATCAATCACTCCCACCTGAACTTTTGTTTTTAACTATTTTTTTGCCGATCTGGTAAGACAGGAATGTTTTTGGTCAGCAGAATAACCAGACATGTTATCTGGCGATATACGATTACAATCTGTCACGCCAATGACAATTCCAAAGACAAGCAGTTCATCTTATTGGAGAGCCTTCCTGTTCTACTTTTATATGAACTAAAAAAAAAAAAAAAATTGGTAAAATGCTTTTTCTTTTATCTCAGATAAAAAAAGAAACAAAATAAATATAAAAAGTGTGTTAAATAAAAATAAAATTTAATAAAATAAATAAAAACCTAGTAAAAGTAAAATAGGTGATAGGGATTTTTTAGAAAAGTGCAACGATATATTTCATTACAATATTCGCCATCATTTATGTGCAGCAATATTGTTTTCGAATATTGGATATTGGGCTCGAGGTTTCATAGCACTAAAACGATAGGATATGCAGCAGAATCAGCATTATCCAGGAGGCTTTCTCCTACTTTTATAACGAACACTCCTAGTGTGGCATCAGACTGGTAACAGAAATATTTTACGCCTACAGAATCATGATGCTGGCTGGCATAGATCTGGGAGTTTTTGGTTTTCTTATCAGATTTTAAACGCTTATAATCTAATGTACTCTATAAAATCCCTCCGTTATATCCATAATAATATTAATTTGATAATTTGAAAGCTATTTCTATTTTCTTCTTGTTTATTTTAAAGTTGAGTAAAGCATATAAAAGTTGTAATGTGACTTATTTTGCGTGGTGTTTTTTTTTTAACTGTTAATGCCTAAACTAAGATTTCTGTCCGACTCAGGGCTGTGTGCCGCTGGTGAGCATTTGAGCTGAGGTTCAATCAGCTGGCTGTAAACAATTTTTTCAAAAAACGAGGAGCTTCAGTGGCGTTTGTCAGCATCTTGCCTTGCTAATGTGGTTACCTTGTGGAAATTTCCGGGTTTTCTTAAAAACAATAGGGGTAGTTCCCCCTCAAAGTCTTTCCTGTAGGCACTGCCTTCCTTCTTCAGCGACACTGAGCCAAGTCAGACTTCTACCTACGGGCATTCCATCACAATAGAAGCTGTACTCCCTTCCCTCCTTCTATAAGGGATATGACAACAACAACTAAGATTTCTTCATAATCTCCCAACTCATTAAATATACTAACATACCACAACAACCAATTAATATTGATATATCCTCTAAATCATGAACACCTTAGATCAAATACAAAAGCAATCTCCAAAGTGAAAACATTAACTTTCTTAGATCACACCACACATTAACTTATTAAATTGGAAACCTTATATTCTTACTTATTTTCTCCCCATATTATTTATGGACGTCACAGAGCTCATAATAAGAACATCATGTTCACATACGACAAAAAAAGTTACTCCAAATAAATAAATGTCTATTCCATGTTGTCTTTATAAAAATAATAAAGAACTAATATCAAGAAATTAAAAATAAACCTTCATAAAACCTTCATAAAATAGATAAAATAAACCAAAGAATGATTAATAAAAACCAGGGAACAAATAAAAATTCTGTAAGGAAGTATATATATGATACTACTTATATGAGTTTTCCTCATACAAGATAGAAATACTAACCATAACCAAACTATATATGATACTACTTATATGAGTTTTCCTCATACAAGATAGAAATACTAACCATAAAATAAAATAAATAAAACTTTATTGTCATGGTATTTTTAAAAAACAGAAAAAAAAAAATATATAAAGTAAGTATTTCTATAATCGTTCATTCAACATTGTACTGAATCTCTCTTTTGAAATTTTACCTTTTTCTTTGGCGTGTGGGAGTGATATTTAAGATAAGAGAAAAAAACCCATTTTCGGATGGAATTGTATCCCGAAATGATTATCTGTCCTGCTGGTGAGAATTCCAGTATTGATTCTCTCTTCTTTTTGTCACTGGATACGTGGCGATGTGTTTGGATTGGTGTGGTGAAAGTTGTCCTGTTTCCATTTTCATTCCGGGACATGGAAAAATAAAATGGATTCTAAAATAAAATTCTTTTTTTTTATTGAGTAATATGCGTCTCTGTTTATTTAGAGTCTGAGTGAGTTACTCTAAAACGAATTTTGATTATATGTGTGTAAAGTCTATTGAAGCAGTGACATCCTATAACTCACTAAGATATATGATAGGATAAAATAAGTTTACATTTTAAGTTCTTTAACCCCTTAATAAATAAAGGAAATATTTTCCACAATGGCTGTTATGAAAATAAAGTTCCATTGCTACATTTGGTTCATGCACTTACTAATAAAATTTATCACTTTATAATGAGGCCACCACTTTGATGGATCAATGTTATCCATCTCATTTTTGGATTGAAACCGACAGTTTTGACATAGGAGTTTTCTCACCTTCCCCTATCAATGGAGCTAAAGTAATGAGCGCATGAGTAGTTTTCAGATTTCAGCATTTAATTTTTATTAATTGTTATAGTAACAACATTGTAATATGTGTTTAAATATTAATTAATACTAAAATGTCCCGTATAAAATTTACGAAGCAAATTCTTAGCTCAGTGACAACGTGAGATCCCTGTTGAACATTAAAGCCGATGTTCAACCTGCTGATGGCATTGTTCTACACACAGACACTGTTTCAAAAAAAAAAAAAAAAAAAAAAAAAAAAAAAGAGGGGACTCGATGATGTTTGTGGTATTCAGCATCTTGCTTCGTTAGTCCGACTACGTGAGAGTTTTCCTTTTTTTTCTACCATGCGACACTAAAAGTCCTCCTGGAAGGGACGGAACTCCTTCTTCGGGGACTCGGAGCTAATTCAGACTTTTACCTACGGGTGCTGCAACCTCCCTTCTCTCCTTCCATGAGGGATACGACAACAACAACTAAGATTTCGTCATGAATTTACACTCAAGAGCCAAAACATTATGACCACTCCTACATTTTGCAATGAACTCGCCTGGATGACGTGGAAGACACGTGATCAGGTGGAAGTGGTATTTAACTGATATTAAGTGGTGGTATTAATCCATGCCAAGGTGGGTTGAAGCTGTGTTGCGCGCCAAAGGTGGGCCAACTCGTTATTGACAGGTGGTCATAATGTTTTAGCTCTTGAGTGTATAACTCGTCAAAATATACTAACATACCACAACAACCAATTAATAACGATATATTCTCCGAAAAATAATGAAGAAAAAGATCAAATACAAAACGAATCTCCGAAGTGGAGACCATTAACTTTCTTGGATGACACCACAAAATAACTTTTAAAATTGGAAACCTTATACTTTTACGTATTTACTTCCCATGCTGTTTATGGACGTGACAGAACATCATGTTCACACACTGCAATAACAATTACTCCAAATAAATAATTGTCAATTCAATAATGTCTTCATAATAAAAGAACTAATATAAAGAAATTAAAAATTAGCTTTCATGTAATAAATAAAATAAATTAAAGATGGTTTAGTAAAAATTAGGGAACAAATAAAACTTTTGTATGAATACACTACGTATATGATTTTTTCTCACACAAGAAAGCAATACTAACCATCAAATAAAATAAAGAACTTTATAGCCATGACATTTTCCAAGAACAGAAGAATATATATATATATATATATATATATATATATACAGCCTACTTTTAAAGAATCTCTAAAGATCATTCAACATTGTACTGAATCTCTCTTCTGAAATTCTACCTTTTTTTTTTGGCCGTGTGGGAGTGATATTAAAGAAAAGAAAAAACCATTTTCGGATGGAATTGTATCCCGAAAGGGTTATCTGTCTTGTTGCTGGTGGGAATTCCAGTATTGAACTTCTCTTCTTTTTCTCACCGGATACGTGACCATTTGCTTGGATTGGTGTGGTGAAAGTTGTCCTGTTTCCATTTTTATTCCAGGAGATGAAAAAAGAAAAAGGATTCTAAAATGCAATTATTTTTTTTTTCGAGGTATATGATCTATTTATTTAGAGACTGTCTGAGTTACACAAATATTACCAAAATTCGTTTTAAAGTAAAGTCTATTAAATCAGTGACACTCTATAACTCACTAGGATATATGATAGAATAAAATAAATTTATATTTTAAGTTCTTTAACCTTTTAATAAACAAAGGAAATATTTTCCACAATGGCTGTTATGAATATAAAGTTTCATTAATATTTATGGTTCATGCACTTCCTAAGACAATTTACAAGTTTATAACGGGGACTCCCTTTTCCATTCCATACGTGGTAGTCCTCCCGGACAGCACTGCCCACCTTCTTCAGCGTTACGGAGGCAAGTGAGACTTCTACCTACGGGTGCTCCATCACATTAGAAGCTGCCCTCCCTTCCCTCCTTTTTCGAGGGATATGTCAAAATACCAACAACAAAGAGTTCTTCATAACTCTTTAAAATATACTAAAATATCACAATAACCAATTAATAATAACATATCCTCTAATTCTTGACACCTAAGAACAAATACAAAAGAAATTCCCAAAGTGGAGAACATTAACTTTCTTAGATCACGAATACTACAAATTAACTTATCAGATTCGAAACATTATACTCCTTCGCATGTTGTTTATGGACGTCACAGAACATCATGTTCACACATAGCAATAAAAGTTACTTCAAATATACATATATTCAAGAAATTAAAAATAAATCTTCATAAAGCAGATAAAATAAACCAAAGAGGGTTTAATAAAAATTAGGGAACAAAATACAAATTCTGTAGGAAGGCACTACTTATATGATTTTTCCTTACACATGATATGAATACTAACCATCAAATAAAATAAAATAAAAAACTTCATAGTCATGGCATTTTTTAAGAACAGAAAAAAAAATATATATAAAGTATTTCTACAATCGTTCCTTCAACATTGTACTGAATCTCTCTTTTGAAATTCTACCTTTTTCTTTTGGCGCGAAAGTGATATTTAAGATAAGAAAAAAACAATTTTCAGATGGAATTGTATTCCGAAATGGTTGTCTGTCTTGCTGCTGGTGGGTATTCGAGTACTTTTTGTTACCAGATGCGTGACGATGTGTTTGGATTGCTGTGGTGAAAGTTGTCCTGCTTCCATTCTTTTTTTTTTTTGTTGAATAATAGGAGTATCGTTTATTTAGAGACTGAGTGGTTTATTTTAAAACGAATTTTGGTAATATTAGTGTAAAGTCTATTGAAGCAATGACACTCTATAACTCACTAGGATCTATGATAGAATAAAATAAATTTACCTTTTAAGTTCTTTAACCCTTTAATAAATAAAGGAAATATTTTTCCCAATGGCTGTTATGAAAATAAAGTTGCAATACTACATACGGTTCATGCACTTCCTAAGATAATTGACCACTTTAGAATGAGATCACCACTTTGATGGATCAACGTTATCACTTAGTGACAACTCATTTTACTATTAAAACCCACAGTTTTGTCATCTCAGTGTTCTCACCCTTGACTATCAATGGAGCAAAAGTAATGAGAATATGATTAGTTTCACATTTTAACATTTAATTTTCATTAATTGTTAAAGTATCAATATTGTTATTTGTGTTTAAATATTAAAAATATCCCATATAAAGTTTACGTACTAAAACTACCAGATTCTTGGCTCAGTAGCAACGTGCGGACTTATTGAGCATTATGACTGAGGTTCAACCTTCTAGGCACTGACCCCCCCCAAAAAAAAAAAGATTCGATGGGTTTTGTGATGTTCAGCCTCGGCTTTGTTAATCGGGCTACCTGGTCAGAGTTTTTCGGCTTTCTCCCATACGATAAAACAGCATTTTTACTCGGTGAATAATCCTTTCGATTAATCTTAATTCTAACTATTTTATCACTACAAATTAAAATACTGAACTAATACTAAAGCAATATTATTGAGTATTTCTAAATACAACGCAAAATATTTATAAATCCAAAACAACGTTGACACGCCAAGAAGATCTGCTACCTTACTGATGACGTCATAAAAAATGCATTCAGATGCGTCTTGCTGGCTCCGACTATATTATGCATTATGCATATATATATATATATATATTCTACTGCAGCTGGCAAACACTTAGAGAGCTTGGTCTTATGCATAAAATACTTAACTAATACTAAAGCAATATTATTGAGTAATTCAAAATACAACGCAAAATATTTATAAATCCAAAACAACGTTGACACGCCAAGAAGATCTGCTACCTTACTGATGACGTCATAAAAAATGCATTGAGATGCGTCTTGCTGGCTCCGACTATATTATGCATTGATATATATATATATATATATAAACTGCAGCTGGCAAACACTTAGAGAGCTTGGTCTTATGCATAAAATACTTAACTAATACTAAAGCAATATTATTGAGTAATTCAAAATACAACGCAAAATATTTATAAATCCAAAACAACGTTGACACGCCAAGAAGATCTGCTACCTTACTGATGACGTCATAAAAAATGCATTCAGACGACTATATTATCATAAAAATGCATTAGAGATGCGTCTTGCTGGCTACTAAAGCAATATTATTGAGTAATTCAGATTACTTAATGATCATAAAAAAAATACTTTAATCCGTATAACTTTACCATCATATATTTCTATTTCTGCAGCTGGCAAACACATTTTTAGAATAAGCTTGGTCTTATGCATAAAATACTTAACTAATACTAAAGCAATATTATTGAGTAATTCTAAATACAACGCAAAATATTTATAAATCCAAAACAACGTTGACACGCCAAGAAGATCTGCTACCTTACTGATGACGTCATAAAAAATGCATTCAGATGCGTCTTGCTGGCTCCGACTATATTATGCATTTGGTCTTATGCATAAAATATAACTAATACTAAAGCAATATATTAGTATCAAAATACAACGCAAAATATTTATTTCTACTGCACCTTACTGACGTCAAAAAATGCATTAGATGCGTCTTGCTGGCTCCTAACTATATAGCTTGGTCTTATGCAGCTACAAGAGCTTGGTCTTACTTAACTAATACTAAAGCAATATTATTGAGTAATTCAAAATACAACGCAAAATATTTATAAATCCAAAACAACGTTGACACGCCAAGAAGATCTGCTACCTTACTGATGACGTCATAAAAAATGCATTCAGATGCGTCTTGCTGGCTCCGACTATATTATGCATTGATATATATATATATATATATATATTCTACTGCAGCTGGCAAACACTTAGAGAGCTTGGTCTTATGCATAAAATACTTAACTAATACTAAAGCAATATTATTGAGTAATTCTGACTGATTACGTCATAAAAAATGCAATGAGAAGATGCACTTAATGTAAAGGAAAAGTACTTTAATCCGTGTAACTTTACCATCATCGGTTTTCTGTGATTTCTCGCTAAAGTGCTTAATGAAAAACAGCATTTTTACTCGGTGAATAATCCTTTCGATTAATCTTAATTCTAACTATTTTATAACACTACAAATTAAAATACTGAACTAATACTAAAGCAATATTATTGAGTAATTCTAAATACAACGCAAAATATTTATAAATCCAAAACAACGTTGACACGCCAAGAAGATCTGCTACCTTACTGATGACGTCATAAAAAATGCATTCAGATGCGTCTTGCTGGCTCCGACTATATTATGCATTGATATATATATATATATATATATATATATTCTACTGCAGCTGGCAAACACTTAGAGAGCTTGGTCTTATGCATAAAATACTTAACTAATACTAAAGCAATATTATTGAGTAATTCAAAATACAACGCAAAATATTTATAAATCCAAAACAACGTTGACACGCCAAGAAGATCTGCTACC